>JAKCPI010026209.1:0-67103 GCA_023213315.1 Euborellia annulipes | reverse complement strand
TTTTCAATTATTTTCTTATTAAAATTTCTTGGTAGCCTATAAATTCAATATCTAAAAGAGGCAATGAAGTTTTTTCTTAAATAAATAAGGCCAACTATACCGTTCTAGTGTGGTCTCATCTCATATTCCTTAGCGAGTATGCAAGTCATGTTTATCTTTATTGCTACATACTACTCGATTATAACCACTAAATTTTAAAAGATTTGATGATTAGAAGCTCGTGATTTTTAATATTAAAGGTCATTTTTACTGCTCTCTATCGACATTAAATCCTAATTTTAATATCTTCTTAAATTCTCTTATGAATACACCTAAATTAACACGGAAGCTGTATTATTTTTAAGCTTTTCTAATTGAAATAATTAAATTCAAATCCATCACATGTGGACCTGAGATGTTTAGCCTTTATTTAAAAATTCAGTGTTCAAAATTTTATTACCGTCTCAATATACTGTATTTGTGTCAAGAAATTACATATAGCGCCCTACACTTATTAAGATTTTTTTTTTAAAATAAATCCTTTAGAGTCAAAATTTTTTAAAAATATTTTTTAATTTAATAATATTTATTTATTAAAGCTTTTGTGGTTTGAAATATTATTATTAGGAGAATTTTTAATTATAGACCACATTTTTGTATTAAATATTTATTAAAAATATTTAATGCAAAAATGTGGTCTATAATTAAAAATTCTCCTAATAATAATAATATTTAATATTTTTAAAATTCTTTTTGGTAAAAAAAGAAGAAAGTTGCAAATATTCTTAAAAATGTTTGTTCTCTTTTGTTGCAGATTTGTCTTCAAGTGCAATTGGGATTTAAGAAGTGAGCTGGAGGAGTGCAAGGAGCTGGAGGAGTGCAAGGAGCTGGAGGAGCGCAAGGAGCTTCGGGTGATTTTCAACCTCCTGCACGGTGAATATTTTAATACGTATTCTAATAAACAAATGTAAGATTTCGCATGGTGCAAAAAAAATATTAAGGGGGATAAGGTTCGATTAGATTTCTTTAAAATGTATTTTTTTCAGCTGACCTCAAATAAGACAAACTTATTTTTTTAATTCGATATAATATATAGGCCTAGTTATTTTTTTTTAATAAAACAATTTTCTATTTAATTTATTAAATTTTCATTTGAAATTTGAATTTCTTAATTAAATTTAAAAAAAAAAATTAATTTTTTCAATAATTTTAATATAACTTTTTTCTAAATATTTTTTAATAATTTTTTTTATCAAAAAATTTAATAATTATAATTTTTTTCTAAATTAAAAAAAAAAAATTACATTAAAATTTCCCCCCCCTTATGTATCGAGAGAGAGAGGGCCTCTTCCGCCGATGGATCATCATCAACTTGGTACCCAGGGTTTAAGGTGTGATTAATTCTGAATACAAATTTAAATGTATTCTTCTTTCGATATATAATTAGAAATTTCATCTTCACTCCTTAACTGTAGTTTAAAGATTTAAATATAGAGGGAGGAGGGTGCACCATGCCAACGAGAGGGATTTTTTTTTTGAACCTGTAGCTACCTCGTCGTGAATCTAATAGTGGAAAAATCAACGAGGGTATCTTTCATTTTAGGCCTCTGTTGGAAATTCGTTGTTGTTATTAGCTATAGGTGCCTTCTAATCTTAACCTAATTCGTTTTGTTAGGATCCCTTGTTTTGTTGCTAAATTAGGTTCCAACAGGGAGTTAAAATGAAAATATTTTCGTTGATTTATTCCATGAATGTCTTTTATTGACGCATTTGGGAGTCTGATATGTTTTTGTATCTTTGAGTGTGGGTTTGAGGTGGCTCTATGAGTTAAACGATTCAGGGAAGGGTTGCAGTTTCTCCAGGAATAGCCTGGAGGGTCCAAATTGCAATCCTTGAGGCTAGGTTACAAATACCCTCTCTATTGTCTTCGTATTTTGTGTTATGCTAGGTAGGATCTCTTCCAGGTTAGCCCCCACAAGTGAAAATAATTTTATTAGTGATTATTTTTAGTGTCAATAAGAAAAGGTCTAAAAAGAGAAGAAAGAAAATTTTCAAATTACTTGAAAATTAAAGGTAATATTAATAAATGATATTTATCTTATAATTCATTGTTTAGAGGTAAAACTAATGAAATTATTTTTTTTAGGGCGGAAATCTAAATCTGTTTAAGAAAACTGGCTTATTTTTAATATTGTAGTTCCGGGGTGACCGAGCCGGAGCTCGGTCTTTTTTTTTTATATTGATAAAATTGTAAAAAACTAAAAAAAGTACATCAGTAAAGTACGAATACTCGAGGGGCGCAATTTGATTTGTATAGAAGAAATAAGAAAATATTTAAAAGAAATTATTATATAACGAGATAAATAACTTGCTCCTCAATGGAAACATCAATAAAAACACCAAAATAAGAAGTAACAGTCCAGGGAGAGCTTTGAGGAATAGCAACATTACTGGGTGGATACTTAGAGGAGACAGTGCCTCATAAGAATACATTAATCATGAGATATAAGAGAGTTGCCCAGAAATGCGTCAGCCTGGAGACAATTAAAAATTATTATTTTCAATAAAATTAATTAATAATAATCAAATTAGTATTTTAATATTATAATTTAAATAATAGGTATATTTCTACTAATTGGCCTTTTGACATTATTAAATTAAATACATTGTTAGTAATTATTGATATAAAAAATTAAATTTACAAAATTGCACATTAATTGAATTTTAATATTCGTGGAGAGATAAATCTGTGGGTCCAGAGTAAAGAGAGGGAGGGTTTGACCAGGAAGCAAGCCCACTAGGCTTTGAATATTATAAAACCTTTAAAACGAAAATTAGAAAAAGCTAATAAAGTACACCAGTAAGGTACTAGTACTCGAGGTGTCCTGAAGATGAAACGTAGCGCAATTTGTTTTCTATCCCGGAAATAGCAAATATTTAAAATTTGAAAGAAATCTTTAAAGAGAATTTCGAGAAAATTGGGAAAAACTAAAAAAGTGCACCAGTAAAGTACTAGTACTCGAGGTGTCCTGAAGATGAAACGTAGCGCAATTTGTTTTCTATCCCGGAAATAGCAAATATTTAAAAATTGAAAGAAATCTTTAAAGAGAATTTCGAGAAAATTGGGAAAAACTAATAAAGTACACCAGTAAGGTACTAGTACTCGAGGTGTCCTGAAGATGAAACGTAGCGCAATTTGTTTTTTATCCCGGAAATAGCAAATATTTAAAATTTGAAAGAAATCTTTAAAGAGAATTTCGAGAAAATTGGGAAAAAACAAAAAGTGCACCAGTAAAGTACTAGTACTCGAGGTGTCCTGAAGATGAAACGTAGCGCAATTTGTTTTTTATCCCGGAAATAGCAAATATTTAAAAATTGAAAGAAATCTTCAAAGGGAATTTCGAGAAAATTGGAAAAAACTAAAAAAAGTACACCAGTAAAGTACTAGTACCCGAATTTTCCCAAACATGAGACCTAGCACAATTGCATATTTGGACCACAAATAGTATATATTTAAAATTTGATAAAAATCGTTAGAGCCGTTTTCGAGAACTGATATGCATATAAATAAACAAACAAACGTACATTGCTCGTTTAATATAATTAGATTAGATTAACAATAAAAATATTTTGATTATCGGAAAAATAAAAGTGAGATGAAAAAAAGTATACTGTGCTTATTTTTTGAAAATATCCAGTTATAACAAAAATAATACAAATTTTCATTTGTGGATGTTTATTTAATTAGCGTTATTTGAGAGGTGCGAGATTTTGACAAAAATAAATTAAATAAAAATCTTCCCTTCCTGCTTGAGTAAAGGCCTCTTAAAAAATTCGGGACAACTTTGAGTTTATAATTCAGTTTATTTTCTAATCATTTAAAATCCCAAGTCAATAAAAGAGTTAGAGAAAGTTTTTTTTCTGATCTGGATTTCAGTTATAAACATGTTCTTGTTTATGGATCTTATTAAAAAAATTCTTGCTTCTTTCGCTTTCAGAATTTTTCTTTTTTAAAACTATAGATACAATTTTGAATAATCAGGAAATGTTTTTGTGTAACTTCGTACGGATATGTTAAGCAGGATTATTCAATTTAAGAGACAATTTCTATTTTAATTACAATTTTATTATATTTTATTATTTTTTAATGAAAAATAAAAAATAAATGAAGTGAATTTTCTCCTTAACCTTGGGAATCCACATATCTAGGATTTATATAATTTTAAGCTATGAACAATAGAAATTATGTAAAAATTGATAAGAGTAATAAAGAAAGTGGTGCAACAAAATTATCTACGAACGTGGAAAAGTAAAAATAAGTAAATCGCTTCATTCATTAATAATTCTTTGGTTATCTGATTTATTTCATATAAAAAAATATATTTAAATGCATACTATGACGTCACATATCCCTCTAGTAAGTTCACTTTCAAAACCGATTAGGTCTATCTGCCTGATAAAATAAGCGAAGTCAATACAAATTTTTATTTGAACAATTTCAATAATCAAGGCCTCAAAGGAAATTTTCAAAACAGAAGATTAAATTTAAAATAGCCCTCGGGGCATGGCGTAGAGGTTAGCGTGCTAACCTCATATACCAAACGTCGCGGGTTCGGACCCCAGGCAGTCCGATGATTTTATTTAAGCCAATTGGATACCAAATGGCTTAAATAAGAATGTCTGGGCCCCATATATGTATATTTATCAACGGATATCGTAAAAAGTCTTATATGGTCTGAGTTGCCGAAAAGACTGTGTGAATGGGTGTGTGAGTGTGAGTGTGAATGAGAAAAAAGTGTGAGTGTTTTTTAAATTAAAAAAAAAAAAAAAAATTTAAAATACTGTAGTATCAGTTCTAGGTGAAACATTAAAAGCAGGTAAAATCACTTAAATTAATTAAAAACATTAGGTGATATGTTTCAATATATTTATTGATATAAATATTATAATTAAAAACTTTTTTAAAATTATTTTGATTAAAAACATTAGATGATATGTTTCAATATATTTATTGTTATAAATATATTGAAACATATTACTTAGTGTTTTTAATTAATTTAAATAAATTCATTTACAAAATATTAGTTAGACTTTGGATCTCAAACAATTCACTTAGAACTGTGTCCTGGTTTATTCACCAGCCAAGAAAAAAAAAATAATAATAATAATAATAATTGCAGTACACTGCTTTTATTAATATTTTGTCAATTTGAAAAATTTCCTGGTGAATTAAATAAATTTTAAAAATGCTCACACTCCTTTTTCTTCTTTTTCCTATAATGTTTCCACATCTTGACTTGCTGTACTATCTTTTGGTCCCTGAGATATGTTTCCGTTCCAATTTACTTTTTAAATTGTTTTTAACTCAAATATCAAATTTCGAACTGGTAGCACTTTCCATTCTTAAGATATTTTGTTCATACACACGGACAGACTATTTTATGTGACCCATTTTTTTTTTTTTTTGGAATCAGGAAAACTCAAAACGTGTATTTCAAATCAAAATCTCGACATCGAATTTTTGACATGATCACAGTTATAACATAACATAAGAGAAAATAAAAATTTCGTATCTTAGACATTGACTGGCAATTATTTAAAATAAATTTTATAAGAAAGAAAAATCTGGTGTGACTGGGCACAGCACACAACTTTCTCTTACCTTCGGTAATCGAAAGTTGTGTACTGTGCTTCTCACACCAGATTTTTTGTGTCGACATATATTTAGTTCCCGACAGTACGGAACATATGAATTCAAGATGTAAAATTTATAAGTATGGGAAAATATTTATATTTTGTTACCATGGCAACCATTTCTCCTATCTTCCCTATGAAATACAAGAGTAAAGTGGTCTTCAGAAGATTTCAATCGCAAAATGAGAATATACATTTTAAAGAGCATCTAAAAAATAATTGATTTTTGAATTTAAAAAAAAATCGTTGGAGCAAATTTTGAGAAAATCGAAAAAAACTGAAAAAGTACATCAGTAAAGTACTAGTACTCTTTGGCCGATTTTGATTAAAAGCTTATTTTCCGGTCCCGGGGGTGTTTAACTTAAATATAAAATTTCAACCTCATAGCTCAATTCCTTCATGCTTAAAATTGAACACACACACACACACCCACCCACACACCCACACACACACCCCCACACACACGACAGACCATGTCGCGAAAACCACTTTTTGGATTCAGGGGACCTCAAAACGTGAAGCCCATCAAAATCTCGACATCGAATTTTTGACATGAATCCAATACTTTCTCTCTATATATATATTACATATATACATAGGTAAGAGAAAGTAAAAGCAACAACTCTTAAAAACTTGAAACGAGACCCTCACACATCTGTGGCTTCTAACAATTGTGAATTAGAACAAATTCTAGGGAATTACTTTGATGATGTCAAGTAATTGTCGAACTACTGTACGTATCAAGCATTAATTATTAATTAATAAAACCTTTGAACCTTTAGTGTTTAATTTGTATATTTAATTGTAATTTACTAAATGTTTCAACGAGAACCAACGATCAAAAGTGTAAATCTTATTAAATTCTAGGGAAAACAATCACTCAAGAAAAGCCAATTCGAAATCATCGCTAAATAATCTAAATTTAACAATTTCAAGAGCAAATCGATGTCTCGATTATATTAAATTATATATTAAAGAAGATAAAAATTTTTTTTAAAGGAATTTTGATTAATTTTGGAAATTAATATAAATTATACTCTAATAATATTTTTAAGTAGAGATACTCCACATAATTTTGGATTCCGAAATACTGTAAAAGTATTAAATGGCTTAATAGAAGAGCCTTGTATGGAACGTAATAATCCCTAAATACTGTAGTTTAAGAATAAATATTTGAGAAGAAAAGGAAATAAAACTATCTTCACGGTGGATAGATTGGTTTCGGTCAGAGACACGTTGTTTCAGATGAGTGTCTCCGTTTACGTGGCATCTTCGCTATACCACACAACAAAACGAGATCTCAGTAATGATGAATTGAATTTCTACAACCCAAATTAAAATTAATTTTACTTATTATACATTTATCATATGCAAATTATTTTATTTTCTCATAAAAAAATTTCTCAATTTAAGCAAGTATGCCTTGCTTGTTTTTTTTTTTCTTTTTCCATCATAAAAACATGTTACAATCTACTTGTTTTATGAATAATTGTCTCCAAAAAAATTTAATATGCGTTCATTAGAATTTGATTCCAAATGAAAATTTTTATTATCTTAAATCAACATCTCTATAAATATAAATAAGAAATTATTTGCTTCGTCAATATACGCGTTGGGCTCTCTCTGATATCTATTCTCCAGTACTTAGCCCAGAATAAATATTTATTTTCTTATTTAACATAATATTAATAAATAAATTTCAACTCATTCTAATATCAATTTTATCATTTTCTTTTATTTTCAAATATTGATAAACTTTCTAATATAAAAAAAAATCTGGTGTGATGCTTGCAAAGCACAAAACTTTCTCTTACTTTGGTAATTGAAAGTTGTGTTTTGTGCTTGTCACACCAGATTTTTTTGTGTCGAGATATATTTAGTTTCCGCCAATTAAAGAAAATCGAAAAAAAACTGAAAAAGTGCATCAGTAAAGTACTAGTACTCTTTGGTCGATTTTGTTCAAAAGCTTCGTGTCACGTCCCATGGGGGTGCCTAAATAAATATAAAATTACAACCTCCTAGCTCTTTCCGTTATTGAGATATTTTGTTCACAGACACACAGAAAGACAGACCATGTCGCGAAAACCACTTTTTTGGATTCAGCGGACCTCAAAACGTGTATATCGATCAAAATCTCGACATCGAATTTTTGACACGAATCCAATACTTTCTCTCTATATATATTAACACATATATAGAGGTAAGAGAAAGTAAAAATGAATATATGTCGACATAAAAAAATCCAGTAGACCTATGATAAGAAGAACACTAACTTTCAATTACCGAAGATAAGAGAAAGTTGTGTGTGACCAGTCACAACATATTTTTTTTTTATTTCTAAATTTTTTTAAATCATAGACGGGCTAAATGTTGATTGTGGAATTTTGAGAGTCAAAGCTTGAATTATAAATAAAAAAAATGTTAAAATTTGATTTATTTCAACATCCTAGAATTTTTGTGCTCTCGACTCAGCATTTACGTATTTATCATTTATCAACTTAAAATAAGCTTATCTAATGAAATTATTTTTCTTCTCCAAAGGATAGAATACAAGTGTCATCGAAATTAAATCTACTTCGTCTTATGTTTCACCTAACATTAAATTTACCAATTACAAGCAGAGGCGTACCGAGGGAAGGGGATTCGGATATTTTAGAAGCCGTACAACCAGAGAGAGGTTTACTTTGCTTAAAATCTTTTAGCAAATTGAGATGCAAGGGTAAAAGAAATAAAATAAAATTTTTGTCAGTATTTATCAGTGCTGACGCGACCCAACTGTCTCGGTACGCCTGATTACAAGTTAGTTAATCGAAATATGCAGATGTGGCCCTCAGTTTTTTTTACTGTAATAAGTTGGATTTTTCGTACAAAATTTTCTAATTCCCTTCTTCCCCTTTTTTATTCTTGATAAAAATATCTTTATGAAATATCATTTATTTAAAAAATTAGGAATGGAATTTTGATTAATAATAAATTTCAAAATAGCTATATTTGAAAATTTTAATTAAATACTTTTCATTAAAAAAAAAATTATTTTTATAGAAAAATATTATTTCCGTTATTATTAAACATAAATATACATCGTGATTAATATTAGAAATTTTCCACATCTTGGGGCATACGTGCTTTTATATGGTCTATAATTTTAAACTACTCTAAAAAAAAAAAAAGATTGAGGATGAAGAATACAAGCTGATGAGAAAGAGGGACAGAGAGAGAAAATGAATTAAATATAGAAAAAAATCTTTTGTGCCTGTAGCAAGGCAACTCGTCTCACGTTGGAAATCACTACAAAAACATGTTATTTTTTTATTTCAAGCGACCATTCAATTTTTTTTTTTTTTAATATTAATTAATGCAAATTAATGAAACATAAGGAAATTATATTGAGCAAGTTTTTGTGTAAATTCTTGTGCATAATTTGTTAAAACTAAATTTAATTAAATCAGTATATTTAGAAATTATTAGCAAAAAAAAAAAAAAAAAGATTATTTTATACACTTATCTGCGTATATATTAAAATTACAAATAAATAAATAAATTGGAACCGTCACGAAAGGCCAAGAATTAATAAATAAAATAAATAAAGATTATGGTGCCAAGTAGGCTATATGGAATTCATTTACTTATTTAAATTAAATTACTAATCCTCTCGTGCCGAGAAGTTAAAGATACCAACACTGTCAATAGGTACAGTGGCGTAGCGAGGGGGGGGGGCATCATGCCCCGGGCGCTGCTCACAAAGGGGCGCCAAATGGTCCGCAAAACAAATATTTCATATATAGGATAAGAGAAAGTAAAAATTGCTGAAAAATTTTTATTTTTATTAGATAGCTAATTATATGTGAAAAAACTCATTTTTTAACTTGAATATTTAGTGTGTTCTTGTTTATTATAGTAGATTTGCTATCGGTCGGATAAATTTGCTAGTTGATTAGAAGTGAAGCAACCAGCCCTAAATGTATTTTACTAAATTACACACATTCGCCAGACCATGATCGGACCTTTTTACTTTCTCTTACCTCTATATATATTATATGTTAATATATATAGAGCGAAAGTATTGGATTTATGTAAAAAATTCGATGTCGAGATTTTGATGGATATACACGTTTTGAGGTCCCCTGAATCCAAAAAAGTGATTTTTCACGATATGGTCTGTCTCTGTGTGTATGTTTGTGTGTGTGTGTGTGTGTCTGCCTGTGTGACGGTGTGTCTGTGAACAAAATATCTCAAGAATAGAAAGAGCTCGGAGGTTGAAATTTTATATTTAAGTTAGGCACCTCCATGGAACGTGACATTATGCTTTTGAACAAAATCGACCTAAGAGTACTAACTAGTACTTTATTGATGCACTTTTTCAGTTTTTTTTTTCGATTTTCTTAAAATTCGCTCAAACGATTTTTTTTTAAATTCAATAATCAATTATTTTTTAGATTCTCTTTAAAATGTATATTCTCATTTTGTCATTGAAATCTTCTTAAGACCACTTTACTCTTGTACTCCATAGAAAAAATAGGAGAAATGGTAACAAAATATAAATATTTTCCCATACTTATAAATTTTGCATCTTGAAATTCGAATGTACCGTACTGTTGGAAACTAAATATATGTCGAAAAATCTGGGGTGACAAGCACAGTACACAACTTTTGATTACCGAAGGTAAAATAAAGTTGTGTGCTGTGCACAATGCATATGTATATTATCCCTATCTTTTATTAAATCCATAATTTGTCTAAATATGACTATAGTGATTATTAAAATCATTTTTCCTTAAATATTCTCTGTTTTATAACCAAATTTATTTTTTCTCCCTCTGCTTGATAATTGATTTTATTTGAAAACTGCGTTAGGAATTTAAATACACAAACAGTCACACACGGCGTTTATATTAGTAGTAATGCTATTTGTTAGTAATTCAGTATCAAAGTGTTTGTTTTCTTTTTATTCATGTCTTGTATATTGTTTATAAAAGCCACACATGCCTCTACCTGGGATCTTTTATAAAATCCAACTTAACCAAGTTCCCATCGTATGTAAATTCACATTTTATGTGAATTGGTTATGTAAGTAATAAAAAGAAAATCAGAAGCCTTTCATCATTATATATAAGATAATAAAATAATAGACATCCAAATTAGTTTATTTAAATTTTTAACGTTACATTAATTATTAACAATATTAAATAATAATTACGCGATTATTTATCATAAAAATCTTCAAGAAATTTTTCTCTATTTAAAGAAATTTCCATCTAATTGATTAATTTTAACTTAGCTCACCAACCAACCGTAGGTTGATTATTAGCAATATTAAAAGTCAATGTAGGGTATAATCGTAAAAAAAAAAATCGAAATTGAAGTGAAGCTGCCAAAATGCGTTTTGAGGTCCCTAGAATCCATTTAATTCGTTTTTGTAATGAAGTCTGTGTGTCTCTGTGTGAATATCGGTGGTAATTTTTTTTCTTATTTATTATTAGTCTGTTATTTATTCGTTTTGAAATTTTGCATTATCAGTGTTTAATGTCGTTCCACAAGCTGGTTTCTCGGTGCCACCAACCCGAGATTGCTTGACTGCATCTCACTTGGTGACTGTTGCTTTACTCCGTTATCATTAATTAATTTGCAAATAACTGAAAGGATTGTTTTAAATGTTTTATATAAAATTCAAAGTTTTCAAGATAGTTGGGACTAATAATAAATAAGAGAAATAAATAATGTGCACTTAGAATAGGATGAAAATTTCCCGTTAAAAATTTAATTTTTTGTTAATAAATTAAAAAATCGTAAAAAATCGGTTTTCTTATCAAGAGGCGGAGTCCAAAAACCAAATTTAGTAAAAGTTGTGCACCGTGCTGGTCACACCAGATTTTTTGTGTCAAGATATATTTAGTTTCCGATAGCACCTTAGTTTCAAACTTGCATTTTAAATGTTGATTTCTTGAAATAAACTATGGTTATTTTTCAAAATTTTAATCTCATATTTGGACATTTTATACACAATAGAGAATCCTAAATAAATACAAAATTTCATAAGAATTGGAAAATTTTTTTAAAATTTGTAAAAATGTCCAAATGGGACCCCCTTTTGAATTGAAATTAACATGCACATTTCCATAGGGATTTAACATTCCTCTATGGAAGAGCCGGAAAATGAATTTGAAAAATCAAATCTTTCCTATGAAGTACAAGAGTAAAGTGTGTACTTCAAGGTCAAAATAAGAATATACATTTTAAAGAGCATCTAAAAAAAAAAAAAAAATGATTTTTGAATTTTAAATAAACAATTTTGGTGGAGCGAACTTTTAGAAAATCGAAAAAAATTAAGAAAGTACATCAGTAAAGTATTACAGTAAAGTAGTACTTTCTGGCCGATTTAGTTTAAAAGCTTATTTTGAGTGTCCGGGAGTGTACCTAACTTAAATATATAATTTAAATCCTCAATTCCTTCATGCTAAAATATATTTCGACATCGAATTTTTTACATGATTGCAATACTTTCTCTCTCTATATATTTCTATATATACTTATATAGGGTAAGAGAAAGTAAAAATTTATTGAATTAATTAAAATTAGATGTTTGGCTCATTGGTTTCTGAATCATATGGGAGAGGTCCGGACCCCATCCCCCCAGTTGTGGTTTACTTTACATTCTTTACTTGGCATGACAAGTACGCGAGATATTTTCCGTTGGCACGCCAAAGAATTCATTTCGTTACCGAAAAAAAAATATATTGAGTTAGATTCCCTTCCCCAAATATTTTTCTGGATAAGTAGAATATATCAAATAAAACGAGAAAATTTATAGGCCTATACTTTTTTTTAAGTCTTTTTGGCATATAGACTTTACAAAATAGCCTACTTATTAAATTTTAATTACGATATATAATGAGGTCGGGGCATATATAATTATTCCATTTGGCGTCCAAATGATTTAAAAAAATATTCATCGAACTGCTCGGGATCCGAACTCACACCCAGTGGCTTTAGCAAATTTGTCACTATCTATAAGGAGATATATTTTTCTAATGAAATTATTAAACAAAATCCTAAATTATAATCTTCCAATCGAAAAAAAAACGAATTTTTCATGTTTTTGTATTGACTAACTGATAATGATTGTTATTATAAATATAAAATAATAATATACAGTGAAATCTCGCTTAACGAGCATAATTCGTTTCAAACTCGTAAAGTGAAACACTCGTTATACGAAACAATTTGTTACGCGAATTACTAGTTATGAGAGGTGCTGCTCGTTAAGCGAGGTTCTACTGCATTTTTTCTTAGTTTTCATAAATAAATTATTTATGGAAGGCTGTCCCATTTGTAATTTAAGATTTCACATTACTAATAATACTTTTTCATACTTCAAATATGTTTAATAGTTTCCATTCAAGAAACTAAATTTTTATATCACGAAATCTTTTCCTCCATTCTAAAGTCATTCAAACGAACGGAAAATGATTAAAAGAACCTACTTAATTAGAAAATGTAATAATAAACCTAAAAAGTATTCGTTTTCAAAATCATAGTAACATAAAAATTCTTTGATTATAAACTTGTAAGTATTAATAATAATTGTATTGATTGAGAAACTAATAGCATTAATTTAAACAATTTTGATTGTAGAATCAAATTTGTTACAAGTTATTTCATTCTTTAAAATCGGATATTATTGATATTTTTTATCTATTGATTATATTGTCGATAGAAATGCAAAAATTCTAATCTTTTTATATACATAGGCTTATGGGAATAATTAATTTTCTTATTTTAAGTATGTTTAAAAAGGTAGAGATGTTTTATTTATATATATATATTTTTTTTTTTTGAAGCAATTATATTTATTTATTTTTTTAATATTAAACTGACTTTTATGCTCACTTTAATTATAAGAAAAAAATTAATTCCTACCTTAAAATTGTTAATTACTCCAATCCAACAAGTGGTTCATGAGGAAAAGGACATTGCACTTTTTTTTTGACACTTTGATTAAAAGGAAGAAAAAAATAAATGGTACACTTTTGAAAACACACGACTAATTCACAACACAAAAAATAGAGCACTCGATTAAAGAGGGTGTTATATTTTGTTGTTTGAAAACCGCTCACTTCACATTGGAAACGCGGATTGGAGTACTTAAAAGAGACGTCGGAGAGTGAGTGTCTGGTCGAGAGGCCCAGCAAGCAATGCAATGAAATGTGGGTTCGGTCGGTGAGATCCCCCCACTCCTGATCACCGGTTGGGTCGGTTTGCCTGAGAACCGGTGGGGGAAGGGAGGCTCAAGTTCCCCCCCCGAACATGCCCCTAATGACACCATTCCTAGAGGAATAAAGGAGAAGAAGAATAATCATAATATTTGAATGTCATGTCTTCGAAAAACCTGATATCAGATACTGATATCAAAAAAATGGATCTAAGATTCTCTTTCAAAAAGTGGTGGGAATTTTCCTATATTTTTGTTGAAAGGTTGAAAATATTCAGAAGAGGAAGTTTCCATTTATTTTTATTTTTTTTCTATCGGTGAATATCTTGCGTGTAAAATGTATCTACCCACTTAAAGAAAATCGGTTTCTCTTGCTTTTACTTCTTTTGTGATACAAGATTGGCTAAGGAAATTATAAATGCCTTTGAGGTAAAATCACTGTCGTTGATTGATTGGATTGCTTTGACGTTTAGATATTGTATTTTCGAGAAAATGAAATATTTTTCTAGGATTGAAACAATTTTGATTAAATTGACTGTATTATTTTTATTTAGGAATGGCTACATCTCATCACCTTGAGATTTTTAACATCTCATAGAAAAGATAGTGTAGTACATTGGTACATTTTTCTCATTATTATATTTATGTAAACCCTCTGTAACCGAAAAGACAATTTGCCCTTGGGCCATAGCTCAGTGGTAGAGTTTCTGCCTCTTCTGCTAGGGATCAAGGATTCGCATTCCATCTCATGAGAAAAAGTTTTTTTTTTTTTATTTCATTTAAGTTCTTTTTCGGCATCAAAGGCCATTTAGATCCCGTTCTTTTTATTTAATTGGTAGTCTATACAATTTAAATAAATTTTTTTCGCATGGGACGACGGGATGCGAACCTACGATCCTTGGTAGAAATGGCCAGCAAGCTAACACTATACCAAGGTCCGAGGCAAGGGCGGATCCAGAGGCGTTTCTCGAAGAGGGGGGGGTATTCTGGTGTGACTGGTCGCACATCACACAATTTTTTCTTAATTTCGGTAATTTAAAGGTGCATTCTGCACTTGTTTGCCAGAATATAAATATAAATAAAATTTTTAAGTATTAATTTTTAAAATTTTACATTAAAAATATTTTTATTTTTTTTCAAATCTCGGGGGGGGGGGGATAATTACTTCCTTTACCCCCCCCCTCTTGTATCCGCCCTTGGTCCATGGGAGACAAAAATTTATTTCAATTGGATTTGCTACCGATCAAGGGCGGATACAAAGGGGGTAATTACTCCCCCTCCCCGAGATTTGAAAAAAATACTTTTTTTCTAAAGAAAATTCATTTTCAATGTAAAATTTTAAAAATTAATACTTAAAAATTTGATTTGTATTTATTTTCTGGCAAACAAGTACAGAATGCGCCTTTAAATTACCGAAATTAAGAAAAAATTGTGTGTTGTGCGACCAGTCACACCAGATTACTCCCCCCCCCCCCGAGAAACACCTCTGGATCCGCCCTTGCTACCGATGAATATTTATTTCAGCGAATGAATTTTTTTTTTGAAATTTTCTGAATAAAATTTTTTTTCTTTAAAACTAAATTGGTTGTGATTATTGAATATATGGAATAGAGTCAGCCAAGGGAAAATAAAAACGCAGAAATGTCGACAGCTAAATTTTATTTTTTTATTTTCCCTTAGCAAATTTCATCACATATATTCAAAAAACTAAAAATAACAAGAAAAAAATTTCATTTGAAACTAATTATCTCAAACTTTAATTTATATTAGTTAGATAACTTAAAATTTTTTATGGATGTGGAGATTCAATTAGGATTCGAAGGACATTGCAGCCAGGAAATTAAATAAAATTTTTATTTATAATAATTTTTTATTCGTCGACGTTTCGGTCCCCAATGATGAAGGTACTGATTGCTAATCGAAATGTCGGCGATTAAAAAATTAAATAAAATTTTTTTTCTAATTTCCTGGCTGCAATGTCCTTCGAATCCTGATTAGTTAGTTATTCGATTAGTTCGGTTTCGAATAGTTAGATAAATCGGGATATCTCTTGGAAAAGCGAAGAGGCGAAACCTATACCTCGGCTTTAAAAAAATAATACTCTGCTTATTTTGTTTTGTCGTCTGAAGCAATATAGACTTTTAAAATATATTATCTATTATTATTAATAATAATAATTAGTTATCAACATAATAATAATTATCAAAATACAAATCTTTTTTATTTTTACTTTCTCTTACCTATGTATATATGTAATATATATATAGAGAGAAAGTATTGGATTCATGTCAAAAATTCGATGTCGAGATTTTGATGGATCTTCACGTTTTGAGGTCCCCTGAATCCAAAAAAGTGGTTTTCGCGACATGGTCTGTCTGTGGGTGGGTGGGTGTGTGTGTGTTCAATTTTAAGCATGAAGGAATTGAGCTATGAGGTTGAAATTTTATATTTAAGTTAAACACCCCCCGGGACCGGAAAAATAAGCTTTTAATCAAAATCGGCCAAAGAGTACTAGTACTTTACTGATGTACTTTTTCAGTTTTTTACGATTTTCTCAAAATTTGCTCCAACGATTTTTTTTTAAATTCAAAAATCAATTATTTTTTAGATGCTCTTTAAAATGTATATTCTCATTTTGCGATTGAAATCTTCTGAAGACCACTTTACTCTTGTATTTCATAGGGAAGGATAGGAGAAATGGTTGCCATGGTTACAAAATATAAATATTTTCCCATACTTATAAATTTTACATCTGAATTCAAATATTCCCTACTGCCGGGAACTAAATATATTTCGACACGAAAAATCTGGTGTGACAGCACAGTACACAACTTTCGATTACCGAAGGTAAGAGAAAGTTGTGTGCTGTGCGCCAGTCACACCAGATTTTTTGTAACTTGGTTAATTATTTCCATATTCTTTAAGAATTGGTAGTAACTATGATAATGGAGTCGGAGATCTTAGATAAATCCGAACGTACTCTGTTTGTTCTGCATCCAAAGCGCAAAGAATAGTTAGTTTGTTTGTTTTTTCCAGCACTTAGACTCTCTGATTGTATGTGTTGTGTTTGTGAAATAATACCTTTGATTCACGGTAACTTTCGAAATAATTGGCCAATTTGGCCTTTTTTTGAAATAGTCTTAATTTGAATACTAGGGAAATGAATTAGGCTGTGTGATCAAATTTTGAAATTTGTACAATTTCACAGGACAATTCAAGTCGAGTTCAAAAAACTTCATAAAATAATTTTTACTTTCTCTTACTTATATATGTAATATATATAGAGAAAAAGTATTGGATTCATGTCAAAAATTCGATGTCGAGATTTTTCTGGATATACAAGTTTTGAGGACCCCTGAATCCAAAAAAGTGGTTTTCGCACTCTGTCTGCCTGAGTGTTTGTCTATGTGTCTGTGAACAAATCATCTCAAGAACGAAAAGGGCTAAGAGGTTGAAATTTTATATTTAAGATAGGCACCCACCCTGGCATGTGACACAACGGCCAAAAAGTACTAGTACCTTACTGATGTACTTTTTCAGTTTTTTTTTTTTTTTTTTTTTTTTTTTTTAGATTTTCTTAAAATTCGCTCTAACGATTTTGATTAAAATTCAAAAATCAATTATTTTTTAGATCTGTATATTCTCATTTTGCCCTCAAAATTGTTTGAAGCACACTTTACTCTTGAAATTCTTAGGAAAGATAGGAGAAATGGTTGCCATGGTAACAAAATATAACTTTTTTCTCACTTGTATAAATTTTACATCTTTAATTTTTTGCCCTCGGGCTTGGTGTATTTAAGCGTGCCTACCTTTTATACCGAACGTCAAGGGTTCGGATCCCAAACAATCCGATGATTTATTTAAGCCATTTGGTTATCGTATAAAGTCTTATATGCCGTGATTTATCGAAAAGACTGTGTGAATGTGTGTGTGAGTGTGAGTGTGATTGAAGAAAAAGTGTGAGTGTTAAAAAAAAAAATTTGAAATTTAATATATCTGCGGAAACTAAATAAATTATATGTCGACACAAAAAATCTGGTGTGACAAGCACAGAACACGACTTTCGATTACCGAAGATAAGAGAAAGTTTTTTCAGTGGGACCAGTCCCACCAGATTTTTTTTTATTTCAATTTTCTTTTATTTTTGGAAACCAAGGCAAGAAATTCGTTTTCTAATCTAATATTTTTAATTATGAATAAAAGCCTATGATTGTATAAGCGCTGAATTATTGATGTTTCTCTAGGTCATTAACGTTTCAAGAATGTATCAATATTTCTTTGACAATTCTGGAGAAAATTATTAAAATCTCTATTATCTCAGTTTCTGTGTATTTTTAAGTCCATCATAAAGCCGAATATTTGAATATCCCTAAGGGTCTAAGGAGTTATAGTTTGGTTCTTCACTTTACCACTCTCTTCAGCATCCCTTGATTCGATGTATTGATCCAATTTTTATACCTTTTTTTTACTGACTGCCCGCGTGTCTTTGTTTTCATACAAGTCGAAATTCGAATCACTTGTTCTTCCTGATCATTTTCTCATATAAGAAAAAAAATTATATATAGTACAGATAATTATTTTTTCTCTTATTCTTGAGATTATTATTTATCCTTTTCACTCAAGATATCTCTTCAATTTTTAATATATCTTCACTTATATATGAGTAGTCTTTGTATTTTTGGCCTCAAGATGACGCATCCCCCCTCATTAGAAAAATATTTGTCAGAGATAATGATTCATTTGAATGTCAGGTATGGAATATTAATAAGATTTATAATTTTAAACGTAATAAAATAAAATCCAGACTAGTGATGATGTCTGTCTAATGGGATAAAAGTAGAATAAAAGATAAATTTTATTTCTAATAAAATACGTAGTCATTATCGTGGTATTTCCTTAGATATATTAAACAAAAAACGTCCCAGGTGTGCATTTCAAAAATAATACTAATAGAAATATTAATAAAATTTTTATTTCATAGATCCAACATATTAAATTTTATTAATATAAAGGAAAAAGTAATGATCAAAAATTTGCCACTCCCTTTTCTTCCATTTGTGGTTTTCAAGCATTAAAATTATATGTATTAATACATGTATGATCAGACAGATTTTTACTTATTTGTATACATGGGCGTAACTAGAGAATCTGGCTGGGGGGGGGACCATGGGACCAGCCATCCTCGCTGGGGGGGGGGGAAATGAGACCAGATAACCTCGGTGGGCGAGTCATTCATTCCACGTCAAATCGATACACTTTTTAACCTCACCATCTCAGATTTGTATGAAATTTGGGTCATAGGAAGAATCAATAGAGACTAATAAAAAGCCCCAATTTCAACTTGATATCTCAACTCGTTTAAGAAATATGGCGTGTTAAAGTTGTCAAAAATGGCAAAAAAACGACCTAACCACATCTATTTAAATTGCTCTAAAATCTCTTAGAAATGAGAGATAGAGAGAAGAATGAGGTGTCATTTTACAGCTTTTTAGACACCCTTTCCAATGATAAACAACACACCTGGGTGGTAATAATAAAAAAAAATTAATTTCAAAATCAAAAATTTAAATTAATTTTTTTCAAAAAGTACCCCTTCGAAAATTTTGAAAAATTGGATTTTTTCAACTTTTAGCCGTGTTTTGCACTACTAAATCACTTCTGATTGGGCAGAATCTCTAGATTTTCTATGTATCTTAACTACCTGTATATCTTTAAGAGAAAACACCATAAAAAAATCTAGAAAACTCAAAATAAGAGCCGCTTTAGAGCAGAATTTCAATTAAAACGTTATACTCTCTATATCTCTAAAACTAGAGATATTCGAGCAAAACTGACGGCATTTTTGGAAAAAGGACGACGCATATAGCGACGAGAATAGCTCAAACTAGTCCCGGTACCAAAATCACTGTTAGCCTGTATAATGTTTCCCAGTTATGACAAAAAACTAACGCAAGGGTTGTTTCAATTAATTTTTCTATGATCCCATCATGATCCCTCGTTGAGGCTTATATTATCTTTTAACCTTTAAGCAAGGACCATTTTAGAATTTTTTCAAAATTTTCGCAGTGGTACTTTTTGAGAAAAATTAATTTAAATTTTTGAAATTGAAATTACCACCCAGGTGTGTTGTATATCATTGGAAAGGGTGTCTAAAAAGTTGTAAAATGACACCTCATTCATCTCTCTATCTCATCTCTAAGAGATTTCAGAGCAATTTAAATAGATGTGGTTAGGTCGATTTTTTGCCATTTTCGACAAATTTAACCCGCCATATTTCTTAAACGAGTTGAGATATCAAGTTGAAATTGGGGCTTTTTCTTAGTCTCTATTGACTCTACCTATGACCCAAATTTCAAACAAATCTGAGATGGTGAGGTTAAAAAGTGTATCGATTTGACGTGGAAAGAATGTCTCGGGCCTGGAAAGCCCCATATTTTCTCAATTTTTCTTGGGGCAAAGAGCTTTCTGGGGGGGGGGGGCACGAGCCTTCTGGGGGGGGCACGAGCCTTCTGGGGGGGGGAGGCCGGGACCCTCCTAGTTACGCCCATGTTTGTATACGAAGTAGAGAATGTAATACAAATTCGCCTTCGAAATTTTAATGATTCTCGACGTTTTTAGGCCTCGTTGAGTACGTGAGTGTGATATCTTAAAAGACATTAGGTGTGTTTTCTACACCAAAATTGTATATCTCTTTCAACTTTTGGAGGAAGATAATCGGAAGTGGAATTTTACATAATAAGTTTTTTCAGAAATTTTCAAATAAAACACATTATTTTAAATTCTTTTTTACTTTCTCTTACCTATGTATATATGTGATATAAAATAGAAAGTATTGGACTCATGTCAAAAATTCGATGTCGAGATTTTGATGGATATACACGTTTTGAGGTCCCCTGAATCCAAAAAAGTGGTTTTCGCGACAGCGTCTGTCTGCCTGTGTGTTTGTGTGTGTCTGTCTGGGTTCAATTTAAAGCATGAAGGAATTGAGCTAGAAGGCTGAAATTTTATATTTAAGTTAGGCACCCCCTTGGGACGTGACACGAAGCTTTTGAACAAAATCGGTCAAAGAGTACTAGTACTTTACTGCATGCAGTTTGATGCAGTTTTTCAGTTTTTTTCGATTTTCTCTAAATTCGCTCCAACAATTTTTTTTTTTTTTTATTCAAAAATCAGTTATTTTTTAGATGCTCTTTAAAATGTATATTCTCATTTTGCCATTGACATCTTCTGAAGACCACTTTACTCTTGTACTCCATAGAAAAGATAAGAGAAATGGTTGCCATGGTAACAAAATAAATATTTTCACATATAAATTTTACGTCTTGAAAATCGAATGTACCGTACTGTCGAAAACTAAATACGTGTCGTCACAAAAAGACAAGCAGAGTAAACAACTTTCGATTACCGAAGGTAAGAGAAAGTTGTGTGCTGTGCGCCAGTCACTCCAGATTTTTGGTATTTTCTTTTACGGTATTTTTGTCATTTTTCATCTTGGTATCTTTGATCTGTCTATGACTCTAGGCAAAAATATTCTCTGAGAGAAGGAACGCCGTTAGCAAAGAGAGGGGGCCGTTAACCTTAGGATTCTTATTACAGGGGCCCGATGGAGCTGTTCGTTACGTTGGCCAATCGCTTTAAATGTTCTTCGGAAGAAACCCAAAAGAAACTTTTTTCACGCAACCAAGTATAAGTGTTGAAAGTCCTGTCATTTAGCATCCTTTATTTTTTTTAACAAATAATAGTAATAATCTTTTTTAAATATTAAAAATTTTTCATTTGTAAGGTGAAAGTGAAATTAAATTGAAAAAAAAAAGTGAATTGCTCTTTTTTTTTAATAAATAGAAAATGATATTTTAAATTAAATAAAAGTATTCAATAATAACAATATTAAACGTTTTGAATTTTATAATTCTTAAAAAGCAATTTCATAGACTTTTTATTTTAATCAAATAACAAAATATAAATAATAAAAAAATCTGATGTGACACAGCCAACAACAACTTTCTGTAATGTCTGTACTTGTCACACCAGATTATTGAATTAAATTTTTTTGCCTGGGACTGGATGCGAACCCTTGACCTTATATATTCGAATTCATGATGAAAAATATAGAAATATATTTTGTTACCATTGGAACCATTTCTCCTATCTTTCCTATTAAGTACAAGAGTAAAGTGGTCTTTAAACAATTTCAAGGGCAAAATGAGAATTTACATTTCAAAGAGCATCTAAAAGTAGGTGATTTATGTGTGAATTTTAATCAAAAACGTTAAAGAGAATTTTGAGAAAATCGAAAAAAAAAAAAACTGAGAAAGTACATCAGTAAAGTACTACTATTTTTGATGGTTTGTTTAAAAGCTTTTTGTTTCGTGTTGATTGGTTCCTACCTTAAATATAAAATTAACCTTCCAGCTCTTTTCGATTTTTAGATATTTTGTTCACAAAAACACCGACACACAGACTGACAGAACATTTTGAGACCCACTTATGTTTATAGGCCTATCCATGGCTACCAGCTTGAGAATGGCAAAATATTTTACTCAGGATTCGCAGGGACTTTGTAGCGAGGATATTAAATAAAAAATCTTTTATTTAATTTTTATTTTGCCGACGTTGAGATCGTATATAATTGACAATATTTGCCCTGATGAAGGTCGTGATTGGCAACCGAAACGTCGGCAAATAAAAATTAACTAAAAGATTTTTTTATTTAATATCCTGGCTGCAAAGTCCCTGCGAATCCTGAGTAAATCTCCACAGCCATAAAACATCAATTTATTGAGTGCAAAATATTTTATTTTTTTATTTTTTACTTTCTCTTTCCTCTATATATATATACACGTTTTGAGGTCCCCTGAATCCAAAAAAGTGGTTTTCGCGACATGGTCTGTATCTCTGTGTGTGTGTCTGTTTGTATTCAATTTTAAGCATGAAGTCATTGAGCTACTTGGTTGGAATTTTATATTTAAGTTAGACACCCCTCTGGAGCGTGAAAATGAGCTTTTAATCAAAATCGGCTAAAAATTACTAGTACTTTACTGATGTAGTTTTTCAGTTGTTTTTTTTTTCATTTTCTCAAAATTCGCTCCAACGATTTTGATTAAAATTCAAAAATCAATTATTTTTTAGATTCTCTTTAAAATGTATATTCTAATTTTTCCATTGAAATCTTCGGAAGCCCACTTTACTTCTTGACTTCTTGTACACTTCATAGAAAAGAGGGGAAATGGTTGCCATGGAAACAAAATATAAATATTTTCCCCTACTTATAAATTTTACATCTTGAATGTACCGTACTGTCGGAAACTAATCATATCTCAACACAAAAAATCTGGTGTGAGAACTTTCTCTTGTCGAAGGGTAAGAGAAAGTTGTGTGCTGTGCGATCAGTCACACCAGATTTTTTTTATTCGCAATATATATCTCTGTCCAAAAATTGATGCTCTTCAGCTTTTATTTGGCTTATTGTTAATTATTTCCAACTATATTTATAAGTCAAAAAATTGGGCCCTGAGGTTCTACGCCTAATGCATGGCAACCACTCGCACCTCTCTGTTAAATATGTCGTCTGCGACAAGGCGCGCGCGCGCTTGCCAAACCAAACATGTCTGGAAAATTTTGAGGATTGGAAGAATCGCTCGAAAAATAAATTAATTTATAATAGAATAGTTATTTTATTTTCTCTAAATCAATGATTCTTTAACTGTGTGAGCTACGGCTCTGCCATGAAATTATTCTATTCTAATATTAGTAGAGAAATGACAAATGTAGCCGCGGAAAAATTCTGATAGATATTAAGAGAAGCAAAATAATTAGAGAACCATTTCTCTAAACGACTATAATAACTATTCATTTATTTTTATTAATATGTTAACACATTTGATAAGCAATTACTTTTATGAAGAAATTACTTTTTATTATAGTTGATTACCTCTATTTTTTTCTCTCAATTGGATTATATCTTACTAGGTAGAAATTTACTTTCGTCAAATATAATAAAAAGTCTTCATTCTCATACCTTTTATTATAAGACCATAAAGTTTACCTTACCCTCAATAAAACGATTATTTTATTGTCTGTAATCGAGAGTTTCAGGAGATTCTTAATTGCATTCATTGAATAGAACTGGGTCAATGGGACTTCCGAAATCAGCTGATTCATTTTAAAATTCTAAATTGTACCGTAGACAAGTAAAGCTCGGGTATAAGGGAGGGGAAAAAGGATTCTCAAGTTTTTTGGTTCCCGCACTCTTATAATCAATCAGAATGTTTCCGTTGCTCCATAAAATATTGGTCATCTCGCATGATCTATAAGTTGAACTCGGTATTTTTCTTCAAATTAAAATTTTTTATGTGCGTCCAGGTCCGAAGCAAGAAAATTTTATTTTGCGTAGGGGGAAATTTATATTATTATTATTATTATTTTATTTATTTTTTTTCCTTTAAGTAGGATTGTGTGTAAATTTGTTTCTCGAATAGCTTGGAAGGCATTTTAAGGAATTTTTCAAGAGTTTTTTTATTTTTATTGAATTTTTTTTAAGGCGAATTAAATAAAAAAATTTTAATATAAAAAATCTGGTGTGACTGGTCGCACAGAAGACAACTTTCTCTTACCCTTTGGCAAGACAAAGTTGTGTACTGAGCTTGTCAGGCCAGATTTTTTGTGTTGAGATATATTTAGACAGTACCAAGGGCGGATCCAGAGGTGTTTCTCGGGGGGGGGGGGGGGTAATCTGGTGTGACTCGTCGCACAGCACACTATTTTTTTTTTAATTTCGGTAATTTAAAAGCGCATTCTGTACTTGTTTGCCAGAATATAAATACACATCAAATTTTTAAGTATTAATTTTAAAAATTTTACATAAAAAAAAAAAAAAAATAAATAAATAAATTTCAGTCCGATGATTTTATTTAAGCCATCTGGATACCAGATGGCTTAAATAAAAATGCCTGGACCCTAATATATATAAATTCATAAATAACGGTTATAGTAAATGTCTTATATGGCCTGAGCTGCCGAAAAGACAGTGTGAATGTGTGTGTGAGTGTGAATGAGAAAAAAGTGTGAATGTTTTTTCAAAAAAAAAAAAAAATAAATAAATAAATAAATAAATAAATTTTTTTGCGAAAAAAATGGTATTTTTTTCGAATCTCGGTGGGGGGGGTAATTACCCCCTTTACCCCCCCCCCCCTTGTATCCGCCCTTGGACAGTACGGTGCATTTTAAATTCATGATGTAAAATTTATAAAGAGAAATATATTTATATTCTGTTACTATGGCAATCTTTCCTATGAAGTACAAGAGTAAAGTGGTCTTCGTAAGATTTTAATGGCAAAATTAGAATATACATTTTAAAGAGCATCTAAAAAATAATTGATTTTTGAATTTTAATCAAAATCGTTGGAGCAAATTTTGAGAAAATCGAAAAAAACTGAAAAAGTACATCAGTAAAGTACTAGTACTCTTTGGTCGATTTTGTTAAAAAGGTTCGTGTCACGTCCCATGGGAGTGCCTAACTTAAATATAAAATTTCAACTTCCTAGCTCTTTTCGTTCTTGAGACATTTTGTTCACAGACAGACGCACACACAGACACACAAAGAGACAGACCATGTCGCGAAAACCACTTCAGTGGATTCAGTGGAAGTTTTGACGTCCATCAATATCTCGGCATCGAATTTTTGACATGAATCCAACACTTTCTCTATATATTAACATATATATAGAGGTAAGAGAAAGTAAAAATTATTATATTAATTAAATTAATTATGAAATAAAAACTTTTTTCTTTTTTTTTTAATTCCCCTTTACGGTTGCAAAGGCCATTAGGGTTTTAATTTTCATATAGTATAATTAATTTGATAATATCGATGGCTACCAGGGGATGTTCCACTCGTTGATTCCTCAGGGTCGCCAACCCGAGATTTCGCCGCGCTTGGCATTGCTTAACCGCGACTGCGGTGCTTCTTGGGCATTTTCTGCCCCCCCCCTCCCCCCCATACACACACAATTAGAGAACAACTGAATTAGCTGATGATGATGACTTTAGTAAAGCTCTAATGATTCAACACTTAATTTTTTCATTTCAACTAACAAGTCTAGGCCTACTTATTTCTCTCTTTACAATTTTTTTTTATTTTCCTTGATCCCATGGGTCATCTTAAATTATATCTAATTAGGTTTTTTAATTTTTAATATTCATGAAGCATATATTAATATTTTTTTTTTATCATTTCTCTTGTTATAATTCATAGTTACTAAAAGTATTTAAGTTTAGCGTCCCCTCTCTTTAAGGGTTTTTTTTAACACTCACACTTGTTTTTCATTTGGTATCCAAATGGCTTGAATAAAACTCTATCAGGTCTATTCTCTAAAAACAGACGTTATAATTTAAAATAGGTGTTAAAAAGTAATGTAAAAACAATCAGGGTTAAAAAATGCTATTCAAAATCACTTCTTTGCCTCAAATAGCTATTCTGTAAACAAAAACTTTAAAGCCAAAGCGTTAACATTTAGTAAATAGTGTTAAAAATTAATGCCATGTCTAGGGGGTGCCTTTAATATTTTAACGTCGTGTTTAAAATAAAAATGGCGTCCATAACCTAAAAAAAGGTTATGATTTTGATAGCTTTGAAATAAAAGGAACACGTTAACGTCGCTGTTAAAACTTTGTTTAGAGAATAGCATTTTTTTAACGCTGATTGTTTTTACATTACTTTTTAACACCCATTTGTTTATTTTAGATTTTAACGTCTGTTTTTAGAGAATAGACCTGTATAAGGGTTAACGGAATAGAAAAAATAAATAACACGAATATAGAATAAATTGTATATATATTTGTTTTTATGTCTCTATATACAACACTTGTAACAATTATAAGAGCGACACTCAATAATAAAACGTTTATCAAGTGTCCAGGGGGGAGGAGGGATATTCGCGCCAGCTAAGAGAAGTGAATGAAGAGGGTAATTTGGGATCCCTGCACTCGGAATTTTTCTCTTTTTTTTATTTTTTTTATTTACAACGATAGTGCGAGCTACAATCTCAAGTTGCATTATGAATTTTGAATTGTTTCTACATCATCTTTTATTAGTGATTTTGGTCCATTTCTTAAAGAGAACGGTTAAAAGGGGGTGGTTCTTTAACAATTCAACTTGTAACAATAGTCCTAACGATATAAAAAGGCAACAAATCTGATGTGATTGGAACTATCAATAATTTTAAAAGTGAAATCGCTTTATTCTTAAATCTAAATATTTCTCAAGAATATATATTGAACATTTCCCATCAAAATTTTTTGAATATAATAAAAACCAAAGATGGAAAATTAATAAAATAAATTTACAAAAAATCGGCAGTGGAAGAATAACTATAATTGACTTTGGAGATAAAAAAAAATTTGCCGAAGTTATCAAAAATATTCGAAATATTTTATTTTTCCACTAGAAAAATTAATACTGGTATATTTACAATTTGTTGAAGGGAAGATGTCACTTCCTTTCTTTCACAATAAAAATCTTGAATAATTTTTGGTATATTGTGGATTTGAACTTGAGATAATTCAAATGGGAAATGCTCAACATTTTTTTTTTTTTTACAAATAATAAAGAGAAATAAAATATTTGAAAATTTTTATTGTTTTTTCATTAATACTATAAAGATATTTAATTTGATCTTCTAAATTTGGCAAATATTATCATTGATAAAAATTTTCATATATTTTATTTCATACACTATGCTTTTAATATTACTATTTAATTAAAATTATAATTTTGAGTTATTTTTCTAAATAATTAATAATATAGAATTTTTATTTGATAATTTTATTATTATTTTGTGATGTGGTGGAGTCTGAGGATGTAACTTTGCATTCACTATTATTTTATTATTATGCAGTGCCAGGCTAACAGGATGTCTGTAAGGCTTGTAGATAGATGGGATATGGGGGGAGGGGATCCAGAAATTATAAACAAACAGTTGACCCAGCAAATTAAAGTCCTTCCTAGAAGAGGCAACCCCCCTCCATAGGCAACCCTAGTCTCAAGCAGTCACACATTTCCCCAACTCCTCCCCCCACTCCTATCCAAGCCTGCTTGGTAGCATCTATTCTTTTATTCACTCAGTCACATGTACTCCTGAAGTTGGGTTAATATCCCGAAATATATCGAGTTAGAAATTCAATATTTCTTTCTTAGTGAAACCTCACATATACTAAATAATTTTAATTATAAACAAAGATGAAATATATATAGAAAAACACAGTGTTCAAAATTTAAATACTGTTAAGAATTATATTTTTTTTTATTTTTTCATTTGGGGTGGGGGATTTTTACCTCTCGGGAGAGAGGGGGGTGGGGTCTAAAAATTTTCTGGTAACATTCCTGCTCTACATTATTCTTGCCAGCCGGCTCCGATAATATGAAATATTAGTTGCAAAGTCTTACTATATTTATTGACTCCATCATCCACAATAATTATTTTTTTTGGAGCTTAAGGAATTCATGACTTTATCGCCTCATAAACAATAATTTTTCAAGATAGTTCCAAAAGAAAAAATCATCAGAACAGTCAATCAAATCATGATGATTGAACAATTCAACAATTTAACATAATATATATTAATAATATATACATGGATGGGGATTAACAATTTTATCAGCCTTGGATGTAAATATTATTAATTAATTTATAATTGATATTTGAGCTATGATCTTTATCTTAAATAATTATTATTTAATTGGGGGTGTTATATATTAAGCAGAGTTTATAAAAATGTCAGAAAAATTTTTCTACTTCCCTTACATAATCCTTTTTTGACATGCCCCAATCTTTAAGCTCAAATAAACATTAATAAAAAAAAAAATATCAAATTGTCAGTCTTAATAAGAAAACAATGCAACTTGAAAATATATATTTTATTAAAGAGTAAAATCAAATTCATAAGCCGAGTGCCAATCAACTAAATTTATCCAAAAATAATAATTTTTTTTTCTTATAATTTTCATAATTAAATGATTAATTTTTTTCAACAGGTTTTTTTTTTCATTTTTTAATAAAATACAGCGCTAACTCTCTGTATGGCAGTTCACGTAGTAAAATATATTAATTCTTTATTTTGAAAAGAGTGCTTAATTTGTTTAAATCTAAAAAAAAACTTTAGATATTGTTTTTCTATAACTAAAAATAATGCTTAAATTATAAATCTTAGTAAGATTTTTACATTTATTTTACAATTTGCACTATTTTCAATAGAAAGAATAATTAAGAATGTCCTTAATTAAATTAAATTTCACAAGGTATAGTTTAGTAACTATACATAAATTAGTTAAATTAATTTATTTATCATGATCTAATGGCTTAAAGGCATTTTATTCTCTTAGTGGAAAAAATATATATATTTATTATTTAAATTTCAAATCGGTCAAAAGACTTAAAGAAAAAAATATTCCTAGATATTCCTCTATAACTTCATCTATCCTTTCGTGTCCATAGTACACATTTTAAGAATCTATGATCTAGTATTATATAGCAAATCGGTCGTAGTTCGCTTAAGAACAGATAAAATTGGCAAAAAATACTAATTAATCCATAAGAATATCTCGATCACAGAGTTTTACAAGGTCTTTCCTTGATATAAAAAATATTACATTAACTAGTGACATAGAGCTTTCGGAAGTTAACAGGATCGCATTAGATTATTTAAGATCGGCTCTTCAAATCCTGAGTTTGTGGGATTTTTTCATTAAATAAAAAATATTTATTTATCGAACGCAGGAGGAGGAGTTTGAGATAGAAAATAATGTAACTTCAAGGGGTGCCGGTAGATGGCTACGGCCAGAGACCGGTTGGGTCTGAGGTACCGTGCAGAGAATAGATATTGGACAAGCTGGCGTCCACCTGGCTTTTGAGCCCCACGCACAGGCAACCATTTACAAAAGTCTGTATATTGAGTTGTTGTTAAGAGAACCCTGCAGGGGACATGTCCATTTGGAAGCAACTAACTATACAGGCTGTTGTAAATGGTTGCCCATGCGTAAGGCTCAAAAGCCAGGCAGACGCGAGCTTGTTCAATATCTTTTCTCTGCACTGTATGTGTCTTCGTTCGCGGAAGCACCTCGGGTAAATAAACGGGGATCCCGATAAGAATTTCAAATAAATAAAAAAAAAATTAGATGATTTAAAGTGTAGTTAAGATGTGTCACTCCATCCTGGATATATTCAAATTTACACTGATGGATCTAAGGGTCTCGCTGGTGTCGTAGGAAGAATACATCTGAAATATTCCAGCTCTACATCCATATATACCGCCGAACTCCTAACCATAAGACATGCTATTAAAATGCTGTCAACGATGAACAACAAAAACTTTCTTATAATCTCCGGCTCGCCAAGTTCCATTTAATCGATTAAGAATTGTAATCTCGCCCATTCTGTGTTAGCGGAAATCTGGAACATCCTGACTATACTAAAGGAAAACCAATATAATATTATATTTAAATGGGTTGCAAACCACAGCGGAATTCATGGAAATGAACTAGCTGTTGGAGCGCATAAAGCAATGATTGATGTCAATGGAATTACTACGCAAGACTTCAAACTCCTGGTCCGTGAGAAATTGATTCAGATCTGGCAAAGCGAGTGGGACGCTGAACCCGAAAATAATCTTCGCTCAATTAAGCCAAGGATCACTAACGATTATCATTCAATTATGGAAAGAAGAGATGATGTAGTGCGGACTAGAGTAGGAATTGGACACTAGGATCACGCACCTGCACCATTTAGTGGAAAATGACCCCCAAACTGATCCTCCTGTGACCATCGACTCACAATTAAATATATTTTCCACGATTATTTTAGTGTGAACAAGTCTTCCAATTAAAATCTCATGCACCAGGTAGATAAATTCTTGGTTTAATAAAAGATGACAAATATAATTTTTCATATATATACAGTGTATATATTTTTCAAGTTTGCGCAAAAATCACTTTTTTCGTCGAAATTGTTGCGCAAACTTGTTAGCCTCTATAAGCACTGAAATAAAGAAATATCCCCGAGAGGGGGCAATGTTTTGTGGGGGGGAAGGGGTTGTTTTTTAAAAAATTTTTTTTTTTTTTTTTAAACTCCTTGTGCGCCTCTTTTTGGGGGGGGGGAGAGAGATATATATATGAAAAATTATATTTACCATCTTTTATTAAACCAAGAATTTATCTACCTGGTGCATGAGATTTTAAATATATTTTCGAGTGCAGTGGCCTTGAACCCGTACGTGATAAGTTTTTCGAAAAGAAGAAATTTGCTGATGTTTAGCCGTCCCAAAAACCAAGACCCTGTCATTCTGTATCTGAAAGAGATCAAGATGTTTAACAAAATATAAAACGGAATTGCCTGAGCCTTGTGGCGCTAATAGAGATGTCCGCGATGCGCCCTGACCCTCGAAGAAGAAGGAGGAGTAGTTATGAAATTTTATGAAAGCTCCAAGTTTCTAGCTACTTTATGTAGTATAATAAGTTTTTGAAATCAAGGAAGAAATTTATTCAAATAGGATATGCGGGCTATAACAATAATAATCGCGAGTATGCTAAATAGTATCGTTCTCTACGCTGTTCAATAAATTATATTAACCATATATACATGTAGTGGTCAATTTTTACAATTTTACCTGCCTGGACATTTTATTAGACTTTTGTCAAGTCTTCAAGATTATGGCATTTTTGGTATTTTGTACCCATTCCCTTTTTTTGCGCTCCATAGATTAAGAAACGCTGATATATTTATTTTTTTTGAGTATGACTATAAAATAGATAAATTTTTAATTTATCGCGTAATTGTCATGGAATCAAATCAAATGGCTTAAAAAGAACATAAATTTACAATTTAATTTTTTAAAATATAATTCAGTAAAATATACATGAGAATTTTTTTTTGACCGATAAAATTAATAAATTTTATAAAAATGCCATTTTAAACCATTCTTATTGGACATTTCAATTTTATATATATATATATATATATATATTTTCTATAAATATTTAGGCAAAATGATGCCTAAAAAAATAAAATAAATCAGTCATTAATATTTACAAAGTTCTTATCATTTTATTATAAATTTATTTATGTGGATGTATTATATGCCTTTCTACCTTATGATTAAAAAATTCATTTAAAATAACTCGCGCTAATAAAAAACATACACGACATAAATAAGATTAAAATATTTTATATATATTATGTTTAATGTTTATATCTTGCAAAATGACTAAGAAATTATCTTAAGTTAAAAATCAATAATAATAATATAATAATAAAAAAAAAACTTAAAATTGCACATTTGTCCTGAATAAAATTAAGTTTTTCAAAATGAGATTTCTATTAAAAAAAAATAATAATAAAAACTTCCGTCAGTCACTCATTAAATACTGAAAAATTCCCAAAAAAAAAAAAAAATGTTTTTCACATATTGAATGAAACAAATCGAATTATATTAAAATTATTATAATTTATTGTTATTATATTAAAATAGGTATATATTATATTTAGCCTTATTAGTTTAAAAAAAAAAATATTAAAAACTAACGTCGAAAAATATTATGAATAAATATAATAAAAACGGAAAAATTAATAATGATACCAAATAATGAGTATTTGAAAGACCAAGAGAGAAGTGATGCTGATTAGATAAATTAATATCATGGTCGAAAAAATAAACTTTTCTTAAGGTTTTTTGTTTTTTAGTTTAGGCTTTCACAGTTGTTATCATTAATAATAGAATATGATTTTCTGTTTAACTGGGGTTTATTTGTAAAAATTACAACGTTTCGGCCACTTATTTTGTTGCCTTCTTCAGATACAATTAAATCTGTGAAAATTTCATTTTAATTAGTTGAGAAAACAAGATGGCTGCCGCATTTCGACATGCACGCCATCTGCATTGCATGAGAGATCGCAGCGTTTCTACATACAATAGCTCACGTAATGCAGGTGGCGTGCATGTCGATATGCGGCAGCCATCTTGTCTCAACTAATTCAAATGAGATTGTCACAGATTGTACCTGAAGAAGGCCTCAGAATGAGTGGCCGAAACGTTGTAATTTTTACAAATAAACCACAGTTAAACTGAAAATCAAATTCTTTTCTTTTCTTAAGCGTATTGTATGACAATAGACCTTTGCTAACATGACCGTTGAACTAAAGAAACATTTATGGAAGTATAAAAAAACATGGGCCTGATTGTCCAATTCTACAAACAAATCTATAGATAAGTGAAAGTAAAATATTGCAAAATACAACATAAAATTTTGTTTCCTTTTCTCAATATTTTTTCACTTGTAAATTTCTATATATTGTGATTGGAACTCATGAAAGAGTTAAAAGAAAATTTATTCTAATTTTTATCATTCATCTTTTTCGGCTGTATGAATTAATAAATACTAATTATATCTATTCAAGTTTATTTTTTCGGTGATGATATATTTAATTATATATACAAAAATAATTAATTCGATGTTTGTATTTGAGAGTAAATCAATAAAAGAATCCTCATTAATTAGTTTAGAAAGAACAAGCAGCCTTTAGAATATTGTTCAAGTTTGTACAGAATTTATATCTTTGAATTTTATTATACATATTATTATTATTGTTATTATTATCACTCTGAATTAATTAAATAATTGAAATAAATCGGCGTTTAGAAAACTAAAAACTTAATTCGATGATAAAATAAATGGTAACCGAAATAAATAGATATACCATTTGCATTTGTAAAATGAATGCGAAATGGAAGAAAACAACGAAGAAAAAAATACCTATAGGTAACCTTTATGGCACGGTTATAAAAAAAATCATCCTCCCAAAAAATGAAAATGATATTCTATAGATGATATAAGCGTTGATAAGTTTTGTTTAATTTGAGCGAGTGATATTAAGTCTATTTTGGAAGTTTAAAAAGAAAGAAGAAAAGAGAAATGTACGGAAGTCCTTATTGTTGGTAGAGTTCAATTGACTTATCATTTATAATTTCTTTCTTCCCAGTTGAATGGACGATCTTAAAAATTCATGAAGTAGCTTCTCTCTCATTTTGGAAGTCGTAATCGTACTGAAAATAGAGTAATATTTATATAATATCTGTAATGAAATGTGAACATGACTTGTGAATTAAAAAAAATAATTTCCTAAAATTTTAAAATTATCTATTTTCGCTTATTAGTTAGTCACTTATATGGAATGCTTAAATAAGCATTTGTGGGACACGATATCTTTTATCTTGTTATCTTATCTTATCTTATGGATAGCGCACTGGGTGTTTTAAATAAAAACAAATTCAAAAATATAAACGCGAGGTAAATTAAGAATTTCATTCATATATAAATGTATATTTTACTTTCTCGTATTTTCAATATCTATACAGTGATGGAAATGCTCAGGGCCGCAGAGAGACTTCATAGGCCCTGGGGCTACTTAATAATACAGGCCCCTACCAGTCATGGTCTTTTTAGAATGTAAAATAAATTTTTTACACAGTTTTTGTCACAATTTTTGAAACAGTTATACATAACTTAGCTTACGATATTTATTTAAATAAAAAAGTTATTTAAAAATTTATCAAAATTTTCTGACCATAATTTATTGAGGCCAGATCCGGACTTTCGGAGGGGTCTTGGGGTATGGAAAATTTTTTGAAAATTAGACATTGAAATTTACGTTTTTAGCTATCCTGAGATGTAAAAAAATTATCAAACTTGGTGTGAACTTAAAGGGCCCGGGCCCCCTCAGGAAAAAATTTCCAAAAAATGATTTTTTTTAATTGAAATTTTAAGATTTGAGCTTAAACGGCCCAAACTTAATGATAGTGTAATTTATTAAACATTTAATATGAAATAAATTATACATTTTTAATTTAACTTAAGTAAATTTAACACAAACAAATCCATATCATTTTAATAAATAATTACAATTTAAATAAAATAAAGACAAAAATGTCGATTTTCAATTTTTGGAACAAATCAACATAATTTCGATATGTTTAGTTGGATATTAATTATAAAGATTTCCAATAAAGACAGGAAAACTGAAATGGAAAGATTATTTTAAAATTTTAGAAATTATTAAAATGTTATGGATTTGTATTAAATTTACTTAGAAATTTATAAGATATTTCATATTAAATTTTTAATAAATTACAGTATCATCAAGATAGATTAGAAGAGGTCATCTTAAAAAGAAACAGTCTCCAAGCCCCCCCCCCCCTGTCTAGACGTGAAGCCCGATCAAGGCTCAAAATTAACAAAAGGCGAGATCCGCCGCAAGCCCCCCCAGCAGGGGGGGCTTGGCGAGGCTAGTATAATTTATTTACTCAAATACCCAAAAAAAGTAAGTGAGTCAAATCTGCTAATTTGTAGTCAATACCTGTGGACCACAGGAATGCCCTCGGCTATTTAATTAGTTTATAATAGATTGCTTTAACATCAGAAATTTTTCAATTCGAATGTATGGATTTTCTCTCGATGACAATAGTAAGCCATCTTTTAAATCCAAATAGTTTTCCCAGGTGCAGTACTTTGGTTCAGAAAGTAGAACATGCTGAGTACAAATTGGCAGATCCGTACCTAATTTTTCGAGCATGTTGTTTAGAAATCTAATATAATATAAAAAATTAAAACGTTAACCCACCTCTTTATCTAGTTGATATTTAGTTTTGGCTTTGATAGAGGGTAATTGCGCCTAAAAAAAAAAAATATTCAAATAAGAATTTCAAAATAGTTTTTCCAATAATATAAAAATACTTACGTTTTCTTTTGAATTCTTGAGCAATGAATTCAGAACAAAAGGGACTCCTTCTAAACCTGAAATATCAATTTAGGAATTTCAGTCAATATTTATAAATATTGGAATGTAAGATAGCAAGTACAGGTGCAGCAAATAAAGAGAGCCTTTGGATGCCAAATCCCGAAAAGGAGACGTTTCGGACAAAATTTTAATCGTCCATCTTCAGCTCTCTTTATTTGCTGCACCTGTACTTGCTCTCTTCCATTCCATAACATCAACAGCAACTTGTCTTCAACTTATTTTATAAATATTATTGTTTTTTTTAATAAGTGTATGATAAAAGAAAATAATAGATAATATTTTTGTAACAAGATAATTGATCCATTTTTTTATCTCGCTAATATTTTATATATTTGTTGGCGCGCCTCACAATTTGGAAAACTGTTTTAGAGAATCCGAAAATTTCTCATCAAGAAAAATTTAAACAAGAATAACTTTTTTGAGTTTTCTTTACAATTTAAGAAATATTGATAGACCCAACAAAGAGCCTCTATGTAAATTAAAACGCTATAATCATTTCGACTTTAATTATATCAACATCAACACCAACAGCCTACTTAGAGCTGGAAAGAATTCATTGTTAATGAGATGAATATGCTAATATAACAATAAAATATTTTATAAATATCTTGCAGTATGAGTTGGAGTTGTCAAGTTTATATATATACATTTTCCCTCCTCTTTCAGATTAATCTCATGATGCGGGAGGATATCGGTACATCTAATTTCCACTTTCCACTCCTCCCTATGCTACCCAGCAGTCTCCGACCTGTCAAGCTCGATCATATCTCCTCTGACCTGGTGAAGCCAAGACATTATGGGTGTTCTCTCCTCCGAAGAGCCCTATGGTATAAATAGGATTTATCAATAGGAGAATTAAATTCAAGTATGATACACAAGGTTTTTTGTTTCAATGATATATTTATTGATTGGAGGTAGAGCAAGAATAAAAATTCGAAGAATTTTATCGAGGATATTTATTGTGCAAGACGACTGACATTGCAATTATTCAGTTTCGGTCAAGGTTGACCATCATCAGGCCTGTGAACATACACGTGAAGGGGGGGGGGCCCCCCCAAAAGAAAAAAAAAAAAAAAAAAAAAAAACCTTCAAAAAAAACCCCCCTCCTTTAGTTAAAAAAATTTTTTTTTATTTTTTTTAATTTTTCCCCCCCCCAAAAAAATCCTCCCCCCCCCCAAAAAATCTCCCCCTTGAATGCAAGAGTCTTAAAAACAGTAACTATTGTCAATTAGTCAAAAATTTGAAAGCTTTGTAAAATGTTTTCAAATTTTTGACTAATTGACAATAGTTACTGTTTTTAAGACTCTTGCATTCATTCACGTGTATGTTCACAGGCCTGATGATGGTCAACCTTGACCGAAACTGAATAATTGCAATGTCAGTCGTCTTGCACAATAAATATCCTCGATAAAATTCTTCGAATTTTTATTCTTGCTCTACCATCTGCAAATTAATGCGAGTAATCCTTCAGAACTCTCCAATCAACTAATTTCTCTCGTGCTGTTTCTTCTTCTTTCTAATGATATATTTATTTAACATTAATACTTTATATGTATTTCGACACCATATGTGGCATCATTGGAAGTAAATTACATAAGCATTAAGCATTCAGTATGTACTTCACTTCCGATGATGACACATATGGTGTCGAAATATAATATATATATAAATATATTTATATAAAGTATAAAGTGTTAATATTAAATAAATATATCATTGAAACAAAAAAACCTTGTGTATCATACTTGAATTTAATTCTCCTATTAAAGCATAATGTTTTAACTAGAGCCAACGGTTACCAGTTTAAAATTAAGGATTTATTAATATATTAACATTTTCATGTCATTAACAATGGAAAAGAGGATAGTGTTATATTAATATAATTAAAGCTGAAATGATTGTTAAGTAATATATATTATTATATATACCGTTATAGACTGCAAGCGTATTATAGTTGCTGTTGCTATTGGGTCCGGAATTGACAGCTTTCGGAGAATTGTGCTCTGGAGTAGAGAAAGTGATGGAAGATATTGAGGATGGAGGTTTTGGAGCAGGTCGTGTTGGTTGTAATTCCACATATTCGTCATTGCCACACATGGGATAAAAACGACTATTGCCTCCATTGCTTTGTTGAGAACGTGCACTAGGAGTTGGCGATTTTGTGTTAATTCCTCTAGGAGGCCGGGGTGGAGGAGTATTCACCCCTCCTATAGCTGCAGGGGAAGATTTCAACTGACTTAAGATATTTTGGTAGTCTGGGCCAGTTGGAGAATTTGGATTAAGGCTAAAAAAAAAAAATAAAAATTAATTAATATATGTAAGCAAAGTTTCATCTGTTGAAGAACGCGTTTTATAACAAAGTGTCATGCCATTTATTTCTCTATAGAGAATATAAATAAAAATTTAATAAAATATATAGGCATTTATATAGAAATCAATCGAGTTGTGGTGAAAGAAGAGCCAATGAATATTTTGAGATGAGCCGAGCAAGTTTTATTTTATTTTGTGACGTTTTCCCACCAGGGGACGGATTAAAGAGGGCGACCGCCCCCTGTAAATTGAATCTTCCACCCCCCCCTCTCGCCCTCGGCAAAATTGCATTAATCCGTCCCTTAATTCCGGCTTAAAATTTCTTAGCTGGGGATGACTGTGTAATGCGGTCGAAATATCCCTAGTAATTTTGTAAATTTGGAAATAAAAAGTGCGAAAGAAAAATAGGATATATCTTTTTTTTCAATTTATAAAAATATGGTAAAAGTTAATTTTTTTAATTTAGTTAAATATTTTTCGAGATTTATATGTTTGAATAAGATATTAGTATTTAACATACTTCGATTCGGACTTAACTAGTCATAAATAGGGGTGTTCGATTATGGGAAAAAATAATCGATTAATCGATTATTGGATCCGACAGACAAATAATCGATTATTCCGATTAATTGATTATTGGATCCGGAGTTAAGTAAAATTTCCATTTTCCCACTCTTGCGAAAATCATTTGACCTTTTTTTAGTATACGAGTCTCATCCCATGGTTTTTGGCCTAAAAATAATCGATTATTTACCCAATAATCGATTATTATTTTTTTCAATAATCGATTATTTTTTAAGAAAATAATGGTAAATAATCGAATATTTTGCACAGTCCTAGTCATAGATATATTTAACAAGACTGTGATAATGTTTTTGGTTGGTGAGGCCAAGCGCCCGCCCCATGGCCCCTGGGAATCGAACTCAGGATCTCCAGCTTTTCCGGGGTATCGGTGTTCTATCCATTGCACCAAGCCACCGGACCCTCGACAAAAACTCACTTCCCCATATATATATATGTAGACCGAGTATTTCACTAACAAAGTGAGAAATAATAAAGAAAAATGTATGGCTTCTCCGCAGCTATTTAAACCAGTAGAGGGACAGACATCTGGATCTGCTCTAACACACTACTGTAAGCAGCAAAGCTCATAGGGGAGGGGGTTAAAATATTTAACTCTATCTATGATATAGATCTCGAAAAAAATTTAACTATATCTTAATTCCCCTGCCCTATGGGCTTTGCTGCTTACAGTGGTGTGTTAGAGCAGATCCAGGTGTCTGTCCCTCTACTGGTTTAAAAAGAGGCGGTCAAGCCTTACATTTTTCTTTAATATTTCTCACTTTATTAGTGAAATGCACGGTCACCTTGCATATATGGAGAAGTGAGTTTTTGTTGGTGTACGTCGAAGGTCCGGTGGCTTGATGCAATGGGTAGAACACCGATGCCTCGGAAAAGCTGGAGATCCTGAGTTTGATTCCCGGGGGCTTGGCTTCACCTAAAAACACTAAAAACACTATACTACTTCACTAAAAACATACTCACAGTCTTGTTAAATTAATTTTTTAATTTGGTTTATTCTTAAATGTAAAATAATATTGAAATTCTTTGGAAAATCATAGTAAAATGAATTAAATTATATAATATATTTACCTATAAAGAAGAGGAGTATTAGGTGTTGTAGCCGGTGAATTGAAATCTGTTGAGGAACGCGTTTTATAACAAAGTGTCATGCCATTTATTTCTCTAAAGAAAATATAAATAAAAATTTAATAAATAGTTGTAAACTCATAATAAAAAAATATATAGAAGAAATCTTACCCAGCAAGAGAAAACCCTTCTGGAGCTTTTTTCATTTTACTTAATACTATGATATCGGTAACTGCAGACATTGCTTGACTTTTCTTCACCAGACGATAGCAAAGTTGTCGTTTGCGCCAAGCTCTTTGGTCTATAGAAAAAAAAATTAATTATTTATTAATATTTTAGTATTTATTCAGCAATAAATATTAAGATATTATAAATTGACAATTTTCTAACAAGGAATTAAATAAGAAACTTTTATTTAATTGTTAATCGTCGACTTTTTGGTCGAAAATTCTTCAGGACGATTAATTGTCAAAATCCAAGATGCACAGTATTATTTTTATTTGTCATTACAAACTATACAATATATTTCTAATAACTACTGCATGTACATGTACTATGAGTGACTTGTTCAATTTGGGCTTCTTACAATCAATTTAATTAATTATCTGTTCGACTAATCTTCAATTTACCATGCTTTCCACTCATTTTGAAATACGACTGGTGAGCGAAATGGTAAACGGTAGCTTCCCAAATTAGTTTGTGGAGTTTTAGAATTGGTGTAAGAATTGCTCTTTTCTATGAGTTGGAGAACAAGTTGTTCAATTAAGGATTATTTAAAACTTTCAACAAACTCACTTTAGTGTTCAAATTCATATTTTTGAACATTTAGTTTATGAATATTGTCCGGTCTAGGGGCAGATTTTATGCTCTGAGATAATGCATATTCAAAATCCTCAGAGCTTGTGAGTGTGGATTATATTAATATATTTCGTTATTAATAAAAGTCTAAAACATTTTATTAGCAATATTTTTAAAATGATCTAAGTTATCGTGATTTTAGGAGGATAAAAAATAAAAAGAATGTGTTTTAAAACAAAGTGCCGGAATGCCCCCCTCTTTAAAATTTATTATTATTATTTTGCCATATCATGATTAATTACAAGATATTTTGTTAATTTACGGAATGCAGGCATGAGGAAGCTTAAATATCTTATTACGGTTCATTAAAACACTTTCACATTCTTTTTAATATAAAGAAATATAAATGCTTGTTAGGCCTATGAAATAAATGCAAATTTCATTGTTATTATTTTTTAAATAACTTAAAAAAAAAAAATAATAAATATTTATCCAAATAAATTATAACAATTTTTTGAAATGAGTAATGGCAGTGCATTTGTAATAAATAATGAATATAAATGAGAGAAAATTAGAATCTTCAAGGTCCATCAAGTAAGTTGGGAATGTATCATAATATTATATTAAGACAAAAGTCCTTGGAGTTTGGAATTAATTTTGCCAATTTTTTCCTTATTTCATTGCCAATTAGTGATCTTTGGTTTGTCTAAAATTTGTTTTACTTTCTTGAAAAAAAAATATTACATTTAGCTAATATATATATATATATATCTAATCTCCCTGTGGCTTATAATTTTCATTTTTTAAAGGGACGGAACCGTAGACAAAATATTTTTTATGGTTAGGAGCCCCCCCCCCCCTCCTACTACTCATGAAAAATATTTTGTCACGGACACTAACAGAATTATTTATATAGATTTTCTTTATTTATTTGTTTTTTCTCATAGGAGATTTGGCCGCGATTATCTGTGATATACAAAATTTACGCACTTTTTTATTATATTATTATATATACATTCTTTTCTACTATAAATTTGTAAAACTTTTCTATAACAGTCTTTGTTTGTCCTGGATAAAGTAGATTAGGTATTATTTATTAATACAGGAAGATTTTTTCTTTACTTCCTTTATTTATATTATTATCTTTTATTAAATTTGTATTCTTATTTTAAATATTTTACTTTTTTAATGAATAAACAAAAAAAATATGCTATTATAAACATTCTTATTAAACCTTAACCAGTTAAAGTTAAGAGCAATGACCCCCTGGGTATCCGCAACTAGGTCAAGTGCTAATTCTAATTTATTAAAAGATACGTTATGTTTTGCACCGACCTGTGTCTCTTGTTCTCGTAATGATCGAATAACCTTCGGGTGGAATTTCTTTCTCATTAATAATTCCTATTGCTTCCACTATATAATCACCAATTTGATCTGTTTTAGAAAGACATAGATAACGATTTAATCGACGTCCAAATATAAAATTTTCTCGCCATAGATCGGCATCTGAATCTTGATCCAAAGTTCGAGACACCTGTAAAAAAGAAAATAAAAGGATATAAAAAATAAGATCTACTAATATCTAATGAATATTTTTTAAAAGATTTTTGTATTTTTTACTGTGAAACTGAAAAGCCGACAGGTCATTTCAGCATGAGGATGAAAAATTTCGATGAGTGTCAGTAATTAGCAATTTCAAAGAGAAGGGAACATAAGAAAGGGGAGGATAAAAAGTCACTCTTCATTAAATTGTTTATCAAAAAAAAGTGTAATTACAATTCATCTATCATGATGATATGTTGGATAAAATTGTTTAGTATCTATCTTTTAATTTATTAGAAATCTCTATATCTATTATTAATGCGCAGGATAAAGATATGTAAACAAGATAAAAAAATATTCTTATCTATATAAATCCAGGGAATCTGTTATCTTTTTTATGCGTATGTCCTTTTTCCAAAATCCAACTTTTCTTATTTTGGGCTTTTTTTTGTCTTTGCGAGGGTAATAGCTCCTCCTACCCTTGAGAGAGATTCTTTTATTAAAAGGAAATTAAATCTTGGCTTTTTAAGAGTCTTCTTTTTCATTATAAATAATTAGATCGATTTATTATACAATTTTTGAGAAGAATTTCATCACATTTAATAAACATAGAATATTTTAGTAATAAACATTTAAGGAAAAATCTTGAGAAAATTTATCAAAAAATACGCTATTGTAAATATATTTATAAAGGACCAAAATATGAGAAAGAACAGCAATTCCCAAACTTTTTTGACTGCGACCAGGTACGAGGTTTTGAAATTTTTCAAGATCCACCTGATGAAAAAAAATCTGGTGTGACTGGTTGAATTTTAATCAAAATGGTTGTGCGAATTTTGAGAAAATCGAAAAAAACTGAAAAATTACATCAGTAAAGTACTAGAACTTTTTGGCCAGCTTCGGGTCATGTGCCTTACTTAAATATAAAATTTCAACCTCAAGGCTCTTTTCGTTCTTTTGAGATATTTTGTTCGCAGACCCACACACACACACAGACAGACAGACAGACCATGTTGCGAAAACCACTTTTTTGGATTCAAGGGTCCTCAAAACGTGAAATAATCTTCTTTATTCATCCTGTTTTCTCGTGAAATAATCCATTAAAATCTCGACAAATTTTTTCTCAACTAACTTTTGACATGTATATGTATATAATTCGCTACTTTATTATTTTACTATGTTATTTATATGGATTTTTGTATATATGTATGTGAAGGGAATGACTGAGGGGTCACCCCTAATAAATAAAAAAAAAAAAAAAAAAAAAAAACTTTTGACATGAATTCAATATTTGATGTAAGAGAAAGTAAAAAACCTTTTATTTACAAAATAAAATTTTATTTTTTATTAAAAATCACTAAATTTGTTTGTTTTAAGCTATATGAGAGAGTACAAATACACACTTTCCTTGTGTCTAACTATGTAAAAATAAAAAAATAAAAAATTTTTTTGTGTTTTTACAATTTTTTTTCGCGACCCGGTGCCGGGTTTGGGAAACGCTGGGATAGAATATGACATCTAACTGTGAACAAAAAATTCTCTTAAATCTGAATATTTTAGGTGGACACAAGAAACAAAACACTCAACCATCTGGTTATATTTAAAAATAAAGTAAACAGACATTTATAAATAGTAGAGAGAAGAATTTCTATTATGACAGTCATGACAAGATATATATATATATATATATATCTTTTTCTGACATTTTATTTGAGTTTGAAAATAAATTAAAATTATTTTAAGTAAAGGAATACTTAAATAGTTAAAAGTCTAACCTTTTCAGATGGAGTTGTTTCGATTTATCCATCACTAAGAAAAATTATTTTTATTTTTGAGGTATCTAACGCCGTTTAAAGGTGATTAAGACCATAAAACTAATAAAGGACACACAAATTTGAACTTTTAATATAATGGCAGCATTTTGAATCCAATAGTTTGCAAAGAGTACAAAACAGAGGAATATTTAAATGATGTTAAATTTATTTATTGTATAACATTAATTTATTTAAAATACGAAATCAATCACTTATAAATTGATAAATATAATTTTCAGCCTAAAATGTGTAAATATTAAATTATTAAATTTATTATAAAAATTGGGTGGGTTCAGAACGAAACTCAAACTAATAATATTCTATATTCTTTGATAGTTTTCTTGGCGTCAGTGAAGTGAAATATATTAAGTGACAACGATCTTATTCAGAATCATTTTTAAAAGGTAATTATTAAAAATTTTGCACTCTTCTTTTATAGTTTATTTAGTTTCGAAATTAACTTGCATTATATATAAACAAAAGATATTTCCAAATTACCGCTAGATATCCGGCTGGACATTTGTCAAGATCTTCAATAACACAAATTGAAGTTATAGGCCGATCGTCAGGCAACGTTTTATATACTTGATGCATCATTTTGAAGAACAATTCCTCCCTAAAATAGTTAATTAATTATTTCTTTAAACATCATCGATTGAGGGATTCAATTAATTGAACAAAGAAAGCTTATGTTAGTGAATTTAAATAATTACATGTTTCTTTTTTTTTTTAATATACTCTATGAGTCATTCGTGTGAAATTCATCATAAGAAATAAATTGGTTTATTTTTTGAACATACCTTTGAAAATCTAAAATGACGAATAGTGAAGTGGTTAACTTATAAATAAAAAAAGAAACGATCCCCAACCCCCCGACCTCCAAGAGAGGCAAATGTCGAACTGTTAAACACTTCTAATCATGATTCAAGTATCCAATAGACAGATAAAGAATGAATGGGTCATGAATTTATGGTTGTCGATCTCTCAAGTTAATCTTTTTTTTTTGTTTTGTTTGCAGAGCAAACTCAACGAATGTCATAAGTTCTCTCCTGGTGGAAGACAAAAGAATTATGTTCAACGAGAAGCGCCAAAAATACTAAGCGAGACCTGGAGCCTAGTTATAGTGCTACTTCTTCTGTAAGTTTAATGTTTATTTCTCATTAAAAAAAATAAAAAAATCTAGTGTGACTGGTCGCACCTTAGGTCTCTTACCTTCGATAATCACACTTACACTCACACATTCACAGTCTTTTCGACAACTTAGGCCATATAAGACTTTGATGATAACCGTTATATTAATAATATATATATTTGGGGTCCAGGCATTCTTATCCAAAAATCATCGGACTGCCTGGGATCTGAACCCGCGACCCTTGGTATTTTAAATAAGGCCAGAATGCTAACCCCTACACCATAGTTTTATTTAACAGAATATGATCTGAAAATTTTTATACTAAATTAAAAGCAAATGAAATTTTTATTTTTGTCAAGTAAATAAAACAGTATAAAAATAGTATTTTAATTTTAAAAAATTTGGTGTGACTGTTCGCTCAGCACACAACTATCTGCTATATCAGTAAAGTACTAGTACTTTTTGGCCGATTTTGTTCAAAAGCTTATTATACGCCTCAGGGAGGTGCCTATAAAAGTAGATACTTAGGGCTTTTAGCTGGTAGTTCAATCAGCTAGTTGTATTTCATTATTAGTTTAATACAACTAGCTGCGGATTTTTTTCTCCTTTTCATCTATCCTGCTTAAATATAAAATTTTTACCTCCTAGCTCAATTCCTTCATGCTTTAAATTGAACACAGACAGAGAATTTTGCGGAATCCCATTTTTTGACTCATTTGACCTCAAATGAGACGGGAAAAATATCAAACTTGCTTTGAGCTTAAAGGGCCCGGGCCCCTCAGGAACAAATTTAAAAAACGAATTTTTTTAATTGAAATTTTAAGATTGAGCCTAAAGAGCACGGGCCCCTCAGGAAAAAATCAAAAAAAAAAAAGAAATGATTTTTTTAATTGAAATTTTAAGATTTGAACTTAAAGGGCCCGGGCCCCTCAGGAAAAAATTTAAAAAAAATGATTTTTTTTAAATTTATATTTTAACCATTGAAATGATTTTTTATTAGAATTTTAAGGTTGGAACGCAAGGGGTCCGGGCCCTGGGATATAGCCCCCCTGTCTGCGGCCCTGTATACTGGTAAATTAATATAATGTTCAGTGAGGACAATATCAAGTCCCACCCAGGCGTTTTTTACTTGTGATTATTTCATTGTTTTAAAAAAAAATTATATATTTTTTAATGGAAACTTTCATGGTTCAAAACTAGAAAATTTCCGATGAAGATTTTCATTTTCTTTTATAAAAACAATGAAATAATCACAAGTAGAAAAGGCTTGGGTGGGACTTGATATTGTCCCTCACTGTACTACAGGAGGAGCGTAGGAGCAGCCAAAAATAAAATGCCTTTTATTTTTACAATTCAACGAGATATTTTTATTGTTCCATCTTCAGTCCTTGTATATATGATACATAAATATGCATGTACCCATACGACCAACCCCGGGACCATGGGCGTAACTAGGGCCCCCCCACCCAAGGAAAATTGAGGCAATATGGGGCCCCAGTGAGGATGGCTGGTCCCATGCCCCCCCCCCCCACCCCCCAGTCAAATTCTCTAATTAGCCATGTTCGGGACATTAACAATTTTAAAGGATTTAAGATGGGACACTAAAATTATCCGTAACTTCTCGTTGGATTATAAAAATAGGAGGCTTTTATTTTTGGCTGCTCCTGCTCTTTTTCCTGTTGTATAAACAAACAACCACTGACTTCATTGATTTAATATAAAGTATATATCCTAATAAACAGTGTTGATATGTCTCAAACAAAAGGGACTTGAAAAAATCAAAATATATTTCTTAAATTTTGTTTTTCTAATTATGGAATCAAAAATTTCTCTTTTTTGTTTATACATGGACTTAGAGGGCCCATGTCTAAACTTGGAATTTTTATGTTCTCTGTGGGAACTTCTATTAAAGTGAACTAAGGTGTCCTTGTGTTGGCCACTGAAAGGCTTACCACCACAAGAGTTAATTTAGAGTGCCGCCCGGGACATGAACATATTTTTTAAATATATTCTTTTTTTCCTAAAGGAGTCGGGCCCCCACTTTCCCCGCTGGTTCCCAATCCCCACTGCCGGAGGCCCTGGAAGGTGTAAACAAATTAACATTTCTTTTTTATTTATATTATATAAAATTAACTAAACTATTCTTATGGTTATATTATCAAGGAATTATATTCAAACTTAGAATTTCTTGTATTAAGGAAAATTTTATTCATTTAAAATTTTAAATACTGCAATTACAGGGTTTATATGTTTTTTTTTTGTGTCAAATGATTTAGGGTTTAGTGATGAATTCATTTAAAAATAATTATTTTAATAATTTGACTGTGTATCAAAAGTTTTTTTTCACAAGTTGAATTTAGATCTTTTCATTCTTATTTAGTCTCCTGTTTAAGATATCAGAGATTATTTATTAAAATAAAAAATATAAATGTTTTAAATTTAATTCACTTTTTAATTAAAACTGTTATGAATTTTTTTTTATTATAATTAAAGAAAATTGGCAATATTATCTCTTTATTATTTTTTTTTTTTTTAGTACAGAAAATAAAGTCAAAAATCAAAATTTTTTTTATATTTTGGGGAAACATTCATCACATAAATTAGTATTTTTCTTTATTAATCTTTTTCATATATATATAATGTTTATTTTTGTTTAAATTTTCTCTTTTTGGTAAAACACTTTTTTTTAGCTCAAACTTAAAAGGTATTAAAAAAAACACACAACATTTATATAAAAAAAATATTAGAATTTAACGTAATTAAAAATAATATAATAATAATCGATTGTACATTAAAATTGTGTTATATGCATCTGAAATATTTTTTTTTTTTTTTTGTTTACTGTGTGCATTTACACACAATTATTATTATATATTCTACAAATTAAATGTATATAATAGTTTATATATATTTATATAATATTTTTGTTGTTTATATATATGTATATTTTTCAATGGGTTTTTAGGACCATTGAAATTGCTTTCTAAAACTTCTTATTTATTTTTTGTTAGATTGACAATTTCATCAAAAAATCTAGTAAAAAATTATATATATTAATAATGATAAATCTATTTGTCCATTCGTTAACTATTTCTAATAAATGCTTCAATATTTCAAAAAAAAAAAATAAATAAAATAAAAAGATATCTAATTAATGAATGATGTGGACTCAACATATGCAAATAGATAAAATTCATTCCTCTTCAAATTGCTTCAAATTTTATTTTTTTTAAATACAGTGAAAATTTTATTTCATAAAAAACTAATTTTTCTGCGTGATATATTTAATTTGTTGTGATAATATTCGAACGTCTAAGGTAATTATTTATTATTCTAAAATTGTAAAAATATATATTTAATTTTTTTATATAATATATATTGTTATAATTTTTTAGAATCGCAGAAAAATTGAAGCAATTTGAAGACGACATACGCCAATAGAGCATTCCTTAATTCTCTTAAGACATTCATGATGAAACTGCATCAATCTAATCGTTTTTTTTTTTTTGTTTTCAATCAATTCAATTCAATCAATCAATCAAATCTATAAACTAATTTACAACAATAACAACAGACATAAAAGTTTTTAATTGTTTGTGTAAAAAGAGACAAATCGGTGAGCGCAAGAAAATGCATTCGGATTGCTTTATAATTTTTTTTTTTTTTACTTTTACTTTTTGTTATATTATATATAGATTTATATATATTTTCACATATATATCAACTATATATGTAAATATATAATTTTTATAATCAACTGAGAGGCAAGGCGAGTCATATTGGTAACTCTTAAAAACAAAAAGAGCTTTTCATTCAATCAACAATTTAATATTTTCTGAATTTTGAGCGCGCTTCATTTAAGGTCTTCACATATTTGAGAGCAAGGATTAAGGATTGATTAGTACAAATAGGATGAGGAATTGGCAGTACAAGTCAGCTAAATTCTGAATTTTTCTTTAAACTTGCAATTTGATTGGAACAATTTCAAATTGACTTTATTTGTTTTATTAAAGAAATTTTGTCATGAAGATTGGAAGATTTTTAATGCAGTGTGACATAATCAATTGATACTGATCAAAGCACACGATTTAGGGTTCATTCTTGTCTTTGTAATAAATTCACTCAGCCTATCGTATAAAAGGGCAGTGGAATTAAAAAAATATTTTAATTCTTTTATTATATAATTTTTCAATTTCCTTTTTTTTTTTTTCAACTGACTTATACTTTTTATTCCTTCGCAGGGAACACGAATTATAATTCTAATTTTGACATAATCAAAAAATATCTATACTTTTTTTTTTGGTCTTGGCTTTCAAGCCATTTTTTTTTAATATTCTAAAAATATATGTCTTTAAAAGAGCCAAATTATTTATTACTTTTTTTTTTTAATTGATTTAAAATTTTATTTCGATTTGTTTTTTTTTTTAATTTTATTTATATGCTGTTTTTTTAATTTTCTTTTAATTCTATGAAATATTAATAAATTGGAGTATATTTCATTTTATATATATAAATATAGGAAGAATTTTTAATATGTTCAAATCATAGAAACCTTAAAATATTTATAAAGTCGATGATATTCAATGGAACCATTTCTCATTCTTTCTTTATTAGAATATATCGTCAACATGAAAATAGATTAATAATAAAAATTTGTAATTATTTTCAATTTTTAAAATACAAATTTTAAATATAAAATAGGTGAATCAAATTTAAACCGTGTTTAACTTGTTATTATAGAAAAAATTTTCTCATCCCTTCAAAGGCATCCATCAATTTTTTCAAGAGATCCAAAAATTTTTTATTGTGTATTATAATAAAAGGTATATTTAACCATTTGTACATGAAATAACGAATTATACTCACCAGCCATTTGTCCAGAATAATTCTATGAATTATACAATTTTTGATGGCTGAGTAAATAATTTATTATACTATTTTCTTCCCTATTAATTTTACTTATATATATATTTTTTGAGGAAGAAGGGGGATTCAAACCTGATATCCCCCCCCCCCCCCTCTTGATTAGAACCATCTTATTCACCATTGTCAATACTTTATACTAGCATTCTCGAGTGTGGTTTATAAGAAAAATACACAATTTTCATCTTATATCATATTATGTATTGAAATTTAGGTACGCACTCAATAGAAAAGTGCCAGTAAGAAGTACTGACTATAGTGACCAGATCGAAATTTCTTGCTCAAATGGCTTAATTCTTCTTTTATTTTACGACAGAGCAATAAAAGATATTAGATTCGCTTGAAAATAAGGTTTAATTAACTAGAAAAGGCAAAATTTTACTCTTGTAAAATTATTTTGCAATAAAATATCAACATTTGGTTTAAATTTGATTCACACATAAATTAATACCTATAGAATTTATATATTATATTATTTAATTAGGACCGTAATAAAATACAGTACTATTTTTTTAAATTAATTTTGCCTAACTAAGATTATTTTATAAATTAAAATTTTTTCTAAATATATATATATATTTTATAAATTTTTAAAAAAAGAAATATCATCAACATTAAATTGAGATTTATATAATTAATTTAATATTAATATTTTAATGCTTAAAAAAAATATCTTTAAAATTTAATCATTATTAAAAAAAATATATATATTTTTTTCAGGAATCCAGTATTAAAAATTATTATTCATTATTAAAAATGCTAACCAAAAACAAACATGTTTGTTTTCTCTAATTTTCTTTCTCAGCATTTACTTTTAGGCACTCAGGCTCACATTATGTAAAAAAAGAACCTGATAGTATTGTTGTTTGAGAGAAAATGCTGAGTTATAAGAATTCTAAAAATTATAATTCAAATGGTCCAAAATATCATCGTCATTTTTTTTTTTTCTAAAAAATATTCTTTAGAAGCTTGGGATTTATGAATTTCGGACTTATAATCTCTAAATAAGGTTTTTCTTCATTTTCCACTGGAAGAAATATTTAGATAAGAACACCAAAGTTTTCGGAAGCTAAAGAATTAATTTTAGATTTATGATTACTCATTATATTAATATTTTTTCATAATAAATTTTTAAAAGGAACAACGAACGTTTATCTACATGGAGACCTGAATGATAATGGCCAAATTTCAAATAATAATTTCAAGATTATTCTACTTATATATGAAAAAGTTATTTCTTTACAACAAATGCATATATTTGTACAATATTATTTTATAAAGCAAATAGACTCATTAATCTTTCCCATAAGTTTTATAAATTCTATATAAATCATTTCCTTTTTTTTTTTAATTTTTAATGAGCCACCTCAGATGATTTTCTCCAATTAGGGAATAACAATAATATTTTTCTAATAAAGATTTTGCTCTTTATAAAACATTTTTTTATTATTGCATTATGAATAATGGAGATTATTTATTATTTGCATTTTTGTCTTGTCTAAACTTCCAATTAGGCATTTGAGAAGTTCATTCAAAACATTTAATCTCTATTATATAAGCAAATAATAAATATTTCACCTATTTTTTTTAATAAATTAACATTTTTGCAACAACATAAAATCTATGATTTTATAAATTGACAGCTTATAATAAAAAACCTCTCGATAAATTTCTTTTAAGGGCCATTATGAAATATTGTGTGAAGGAAAGGGAGCAAATATTAAAAAAAAATAATAATAATAAATATGTAAAAAAAGAAAAATTTTTTGAAATGTTAAATTTAAAAATTTTATAAAAAAAAAAAAGTAAAATAAAAATTATAAAAAATTATCTTGCGTTATATATTATTAATTCAAGCAAAATTTAAATCACAAAAAAATTAAAATATATATTTAATAAATATTTTATCGAAAACTTTGAGATTCGGATCGAAATATTCCAAAATGGGGATTTTCTAATAGAAAAAAATCAATGATCCCTTGAAGGTTAGAAGCTTAAGTTGAAGGGCTGGGTAGGAAGGACAGTTTCAAAAAGAATAGAAGAAAGGGTCTGTTGTTTAAGTATGCAAGTGTCAGTGTATGAGAGGTGTGTACAAATATTTACATGATAGAGGATGATGGGTCGGGTGGTTGTGGTTGTTGACCAGGCGCAAATGAATTCTCATAATTTCGATGATCATGACTAGTTGACGATGACTCCATGTCATCATCGTCATCATCATCTACATCGTTATCTTCAGGCTCGGTTTTCGTATTGTCCTCATTTTTGACTGTAGTGCTTGGAGCTGATTTCTCTGATTCTTCTTCAGTTTTCTGGGGCCGTACAAGTGAACTTCTTAATTCTGCCAATTCGACTCCGGCATAGAGACGTTTCATGCCTCGGGGTAGAGCTCGACACGATGAAAGATTTAAGGAAGTCAATCGAGGACATCGGGTTAAAACGGCTTGGACTGGTCGTAAATTGACAGATGAACCGCACAAGTTGAGAATCCTGAAAAATAAATTTAACCATTTTTTTTATGTTAGAAAATTATAGTTTACCATTTCTTGAAGAAGGGTTGTAAATGTTCTTCTATTTTTTGAAATACCTTTTGAAAACATTCAAGTTTTTCTATTGTATCCATGAATTAATGTCGATCTTTAAATAGGCGCTGATCCTCGGGGGAATTTTTGTTCTATGTATTTTAAATTAATTAGGCAATTATTTAAAAGGACGCATAAGTTTATAAATCATGTAAAATGATACCAAAGACAAAAAATTACCTTCATCTTTTCGATTTTTATTTTTCCGATTTTTCCCATAAATTTATGCTAAAATTAGCAATCAGTTTTTCAAAAGAATAAAAAACGCGCGTTCTCCACAAAAAAAGTCCTCTGGATCCACCCCTACCTCTAATCAATAAACCAATTAAAGAAGAAAATTCTAAAAATTTACAATATCTCCCTTTCATTCATGATTGTTAAAAATATTAAGCTTATTTATGTGAATATTTCATTGTGATGTGTATTAAAAAGATAATATTCATATGGATTTATTCTTACTTGAGCGGAGAGTCTTCAGCCTTTTCGGCAAGTGTCTCAACAGCTTGATCAAGTGGCATGGTAGCAGAACTCCAAGCGAGATCGATTTCAACAAGACTGTGCGCCCATTTTTGAGCGATAAGTTCTAAACCGGAACCATTCAGTCGAGTCACATAACAACCGGATAGGAACAGATGTTCAAGATCCCAAGCAGGAATCCGCACTAAGCTACTATCAGAAATACGCAAACAACCACGGACATCCAGCAGACGCAATTTATGAGACAATTTCAAAATACGCTCTAGAGAATCGTCGTCCATTAATGGTGCAGTGGAAAATCCTTCGTTGACACCAGCAACGCTGAGTTCTTCAAGGAACGGAAATCCAGGAGAGGCCATCTATAAAATATATAAATAAAATGTATACGATAAAATATGAAAAATTGATATTATTAAACTACTGTTGTATATTTTTAATAGTAACTCTTATTTGCTTACCCTACCAAGTTAAAGAAGTTTTTTTAGTTCCGTATTTACCCTAATTAGGACAAATATTAATTTAATAATTAAACTAACCTGCTCTTTAAGTGAAACTTGAGCGGGAGCCAATTGGCTATTGGTTATTCGCAGAATGCGCAACTTCTGGCATCCAGATTGAAGTTTTTCGATGTGAAAAGGAGCGACTGTATGCGAGACAGTACGCATGTTAGATAAATCAAGCACCTGTAGATTGGGGCAGTGAGTCTGAAAAAAAATAAAATTATTAAAAAATTAATTTATGTGACTGACATAGTTGAAATCGTTTTTTACATGTGACTATTTCATTGTTTTTAAAAATCTTTACTGAAAATTTTCATAGTTTGGTTCTCAAAAATTTTTTATTTAAAAAAACTATTCTTTTATTAATTTGAATATTTACCCGTTTTTTTATAAATTGTTGCAACTTATTATTTTGTTTTTTGGCTTTTGGCATTTAGTCATAATAACCATTAAATTTATTTTAAATATTATCGGTTTGAGCGGGAACTAAACCTGTGGTGAAAATCTTATAAAAAAATGACAAACTTTTTTATTTAAATAAACAATCTGAAATTAATGAAGAGAAGCGAAGAAGAGTAGAGGATTAAACTTAACGAGTCGGATCAAGAGACACTTACTGAGATGGCTTGAATGATTTGAGGCAAGCCGGCAATCTTGTTATTCGCAAGTGTGAGATGAGTCAATCGTTCTCCCATAATTTGGGTCATTTGAGTGAGGGAAAGCATTGAAACAGCACAGCGGGTGTTGTTGCTCTCGGGCTGAAAGAAAAGGGCAACCAATTCATAAAACATCGAAAAATAAACTTGAATTATTATAACAATTTCTAATCAAAATTTTAATTTTGAAAAGACTTTTCTATATTAAAGAAATAAATCCCATAAATTATTAATTTTTTTTAAAACAATTTCCTCTACCTGTTTCGCCCCCTATACATTTTTGGATTTGTAATGCCCTTGGAGGAGGAATATAAAAAAAATTAAACGTTAAATAAAACAAAGTGTTAAAATGTTAAATGGTCTTACATTGATGCTGGACAAATCAAGTCGATTGAGATTCTGCATCTGATCAGCGATGTACTTCAGATGATCACCGCTGAGTTCCTTGCAGCCGGTGATATTAAGACCCTGAAGATCGGTGCAGCGCTCGGAGATGGTCTCGAGCACAGATTGAATTCCAGCGAATTCCCAGCCGCCTGCGCCGATAGCAGCCGGCCCCCGGGGCAGCCACTCTGATTAGTGCATTCAGGGTGGGGGACATACATACCAATTCATACAATCATCCACGCCAAACAAAAGTAAAAGAAGAGAAAAATTAATAGAGGTTTAAAGAAATAAAGAAAGCATTCTCACTCTTGCAGTCTTTCTCTCTATTCAATCATACATTCGGTCAACACTAAGGATGGATTCAACAAAAAAATGTTCCACGTATATGTAAAAAGGTCTTCCACTACTATATAAATTGAATTTACAAAAAAAATAAGTAAGATACCTAGATGCCTTTAGCATTTAAAAATAATGTCTCAAAATAGATTTGATCACCATAATGACCTCTCCTCCAGGGTCAGATTTGAGACAGACTTTCCTAAGATGAGAGTTTTATTATTTTATAAAGTAGAAATTAACATTAATATTGGAATCCAACCTTAGAATAAAAGAATACTGTTAACAGATTATTTGAGAGAATATCAGGAATCAAAAATCAATAAAATAATTAAAAATTAATTAATAATATAATAAACTAAAGAAAGTAAAATAAAGAAAATAAAATTAAACCTCTTTTAATGGATATGAGTGAAAGAAATGCTCAAGTTTTATTATAAGCATTAGATTAAAGAACCGAGATTAGTGATATGAAAATGACATTAGATAAAATTTTATAATTTATTAATCATTAGAAAAGAAATAGATAAATTAATTGAACACGAACCAATATTTAATTCTCGCACTGTGCCTAATCGATGTTCACAAAGCCATTTGAAGAGATGCTCATTTTTGAAACGATCCTTTATACATGTACTTGTCAAGTCTGCATTATGCCAAAGTCGAGGTAATCCAGCTATTCGCCTCCATAGTCGACAGACATGACTTGCCCTAAAAAGTAATACACATCATTTAAGTTTTTTTTTTGTATAGGTAATTTTGGAATCTTTAATAGATTATATTTTATAAACCATTATTAATTGTTACCGCTTAAGTGGAACATTATTTAGAAAGAATAATCCTCCCCTTCCCCAATTTATATTTAGTATTTTCGGCATCTTAGGGCAAATAGCTTTAAACTATATTTTGTCAATACGATATATGTGATCCAGACACATTTATTTATACTATTTAGTATCCAAACCGAACCCACACCCCCTTGCGCTTTAAAGGTTATCAATATTGACATTTGCCACTCTCCATCCTCCATTCAACAAAATATAAATTGTATTCATTTGGAAGAGGGACAGGGGAATCTCCCTCCTTCTTCTTCATTACAAATTTCTAATTTTTTGTTAAAGATCTTATTCGTTTTTTTAACACATTTACACCCATCTCCCTATTTATTTCAATAGATTGGTAGCCAATTAAATTGAAATAAAACTTTGTTGCTTGGGAAGGAAAGCTAACCACTAACCCCCTAGTAAAAGAGGCTAACACTGTCCTAACGCCCAAGAGCTATTTCTAAGTTATGATCTTAAACGACAAAAACAAGCACATTTCTTGAAATTCTAATGAAAAAATATTTTGAATTAAAAATTTACTCAAGAAGTTTTATGAAATGGAGTCCTACTTTTAATAAAATTATGTAGGTAAAAAAATTGTAAAATTTTCATACTAACCTCACAAGGAATGGCAAGCAACCTTCTTCATTTACCACCATCGAAAATATATTCTCAAGTATATGTTCAGGAAGAGTCATAGCCCAAAAACTTTGTTCAGCAGGTTCGGGCTCATCCTCTTCTGGGGAAACTTCTTGTACATGCCAACGTCTCTTCCCACTACTATTTTCATCATCGTCATCATCATCATCATCTGAAATTCGTCCTTTACGACGTCTTCTACCTTTATCACGTTTCTTCGATTTTAACGTTGTAGGTGGGTTTGTCGTTGGACCTGACGATGATGATTTCTTAATTCGAATTTTAATTCCGTTTTGATCAGGTGAGATTTGACTTTGATAAGTGACTGATGGAGTAGATTGATTGGAAGTTTTTCGTTTCGCTGAACCAGGAGGTCTTCCACGTGTTGAAGAATGTGATGTTGGTGCACTACTATTACTTGTTGTACTGGGATCTACAGGTCGTCGTTTTCGACCTCTTCCACTTCCAGAACTATTTCCACTTCGACGTTTCGACATACCCATAGATGCCGGTGAGGGTGTGAGATGACTTTGGAGTACACTTGCCGAATCTTCGGGCTCCATTTCGTCTTGAGTTCCTAGAGAGGATTCCTCAGAATTGAATGCCAGCCCAGAACTTGAAGCAACTGAGGCATTCATTTCAGCTGCACAATTATTAGTAAAGCCAACTAATGCATCCACAGGACTCTGAGTCGGATATCCACTTGGTGGGGTCACATATGGATCGACTAAATGATTTGGGGGAGGTGGTGGTAATGAGTATCCCCCCATCATATCGTGACAATTCGGGGGCATAGTCATACAATTCTGTGGTGGCGGAGGTAATGGGGGTGGTGGTGCTGCAGGTGGTGGTAAACAATTGACCGGTCCACCAGGCAAAGGTAGAGAGTTCATACAAGAAGACGCTGGAGGGACCATTGGGACCAAGTCACTTGAGTCTATTGCATGCAATCTATCACTGGTTAAGTGTGTATTAGTGGTGGCAGAGGCAAGCAAAGAAGTTGTCCTGTGCATGGGATCACCACTACTACCACTTGGCGAGGTGGCCATATTTGCAACCAGGTCCATATTATGTGGCATTTGGGATTGCATTGATTGATGTTTCATTAAGGCTAGTGAGTTCCGATCTGGGGTCAGCTGTTTATTCGCCGGCGGGGGCACTAACAGAAAATCTTTGAGAATCTCATGTTCCGGATCGGCGAAGATATCATCGGGCACGTTGCCGAAACATTCGCCGATTCCGCCGCCGGTGCCGACGCCGCCGTTTCGCTCCTCCATCGGATTAGGGCCAGGGAGGGGAAGGAGGCGCCACTTCAAATCTGGACAAACAACAAATCACAAATTATAATAAGTCCATTTAAAACAACTTAATGGCAACATAATATTATTTGAAGAACCGTTAACAAAATATTTATTTCTCATAAGAATTTTTTATTTATTAACACTAAAAAAATATTATTCAAGTATCTATCCTCTTTTCAATTTTGATAAATTTTTTTAAAAATAAATGATGACTTGAGTGAGAGCAGTGATATAAAAGTATAAACCTCCAAAGTGAGGGACCATTGGGAGTACTATAAATTTTATTCGAATAAATTAATAGGTACAAAAATTGGTGGTACCTCTATTTATCACGCGAGAAAAAAATAAAAGACACCAAAATAAGGCTGTGGTTAGAGCCGGCTTGTCACCCCCCCCCCCCTCTATCACAATTACATCTCTCATTTTCAATGCTGTTCCCGAACAAAGTATACAAAGAGAAAAATATGAAGAAGCCACTACTTCACTTATATGGAATTTGTAAAATTTTTTGTATTTTCTCAGAGGGCCTATGAGTTTTCACGTTTGACAATTTTTATTTTCATTTTTACTTTTTATTCTACGTCTTCATCCAACCTTTGGATTTAATAAGTCATATCAAGGTTAAAAAAGACCTTTCATTATAAGAAAATAAACCAGTCCTAGTTGTTTGCGAATAATAATAAGCCTTTTGGACCTTATGATTACATTTTCCAAAAAAATGGCCTTCCCGGGCGGTCAACTTTAGCGACAAATTATTAATTAATAATAATTAATATTAAATTATTACCATGAACAGGTGAATGTAGGCAGCCAGCATGAAATAAAAAGTTTTTTAGATATCGTCGTCGTTTCGGGAACGCAACGCTCTCATCTTCAGGACGATAAATTGTTAATGTTGCTTAGATTGATATTTCGGTTCATACAAAAATATAAAATTTGCATATACCATTAGATGATGTAAATAAGAATGTTGCTTAGATTGATACATTTCGGTTTATACAAAAATATAACATAAAATTTGCATTTACCCTTAGATGTATATGAGAATTGCAGTAGATGCCTGGGCTTTATTTTTTGTGTTGAATGGGCCGAAACATCAGCACTGGCCAAGATTGAAAGACTGACAGTCTTTGCTGGCCAAGATTGAAAGACTGACAGTCTTTGCTGGCTGAAGTTTCGGGCCAACTTAACACAAAAAATAAAGCCCAGGCAATTCTGCAATTCTCATAAACATCTAATGGTATATGCAAATTTTATATTATATTTTTGTATGAACCGAAATGTATCAATATAAACAATATTAACAATTTATCGTCCTGAAGATGTGAGGGATGCGTTTCCGAAACATCAACGATATCTTAAGAAGTTTTTTTATTTCATGCTGGCTGCCTACATTCACATGTTCCTGTTAATTATTGCTCAGCCATCGAAATTCTTCTTTTCTTAAATGATGTGGATTTGTAACTAGATGAAGAGTTGAGAAAAAAATCTGGTGTGACTGGCGCACAGCACACAACTTTCTCTTACCTTCGGTAATCGAAAGTTGTGTACTGTGCTTGTCACACCAGATTTTTTGTGTCGACATGTATTTAGTTTCCGACAGTAGGGTATAATTGAATTCAAGATGTAAAATTTATAAGTATGGGAAAATATTTATATTTTGATACCATGGCAACCATTTCTCCTATCTTTTCTATGGAGTACAAGAGTAAAGTGGTCTTCAGAAGATTTCAATCACAAAATGAGAATATACATTTTATAGAGAATCTAAAAAATAATTGATTTTTGAATTTAAAAAAAAATCGTTGAAGCAAATTTTGAGAAAATCGAAAAAAACTGAAAAAGTGCATCAGTAAAGTACTAGTACTCTTTGGTCGATTTTGTTCAAAAGCTTCGTGTCACGTCCCATGGGGGTGCCTAACTTAAATATAAAATTTCAACTTCCTAGCTCTTTTCGTTCTTGAGATATTTTGTTCACAGACACACAGACAGACACACAGACACACACACAGACACACACACAGACAGACCATGTCGCGAAAACCACTTTTTGGATTCAGGGGACCTCAAAACGTGAAGATCCATCAAAATCTCGACATCGAATTTTTGACATGAATCCAATACTTTCTCTCTATATATATATTACATATATACATAGGTAAGAGAAAGTAAAAAGGAACAGCTAATATATATTTAAGATGCGCGTCTCGGGGTGCTAATTTTGGGAGTTTCCAGCGGGCACAATTTTGAAGCTATCGACATCAAATTTTTTTTTTAATTAAAGTTATTTAAAATATCTACAACTTATATAAGCCTTTTTTCGAAAAAATAAATTTTTACTTTCTCCCTATTATATATTAATATATATATAGAGAGAAAGTATTGGATTCATGTCAAAAATTCGATGTCGAGATTTTGATGGATCTTCACGTTTTGAGGTCCCCTGAATCCAAAAAGTGGTTTTCGCGACATGGTCTGTCTGTGTGTGTGTGGGTGGGTGGGTGGGTGGGTGTGTGTGTGTGTGTGTGTTCAATTTTAAGCATGAAGGAATTGAGCTAGGAGGGTGAAATTTTATATTTAAGTTAAATACCTCCTGGGACCGGAAAAATAAGCTTTTAATCAAAATTGGCCAAAGAGTACTAGTACTTTACTGATGTACTTTTTCAGTTTTTTTCGATTTTCTCAAAATTCGCTCTAACGATTTTGATTAAAATTCAAAAATCAAATATTTTTTAGATGCTCTTTCAAATGTATATTCTCGTTTTGCCCTCAAAATTGTTTGAAGCACACTTTACTCTTGTATTTCATAGGAAAGATAGGAGAAATGGTTGCCATGGTAACAAAATATAAATATTTTCCCATGTTTATAAATTTGACATCTTAAATTCTAATATATTGGCGGAAACTAAATATATTTCGACACAAAAAATCTGTGGACAGCACAGAACACAACTTTCGATTACCGAAGGAAGAGAAGTTGTGTGCGCGCCAGCACCAGATTTTTTTAGATTAATCGCATTAAAGAAAAGATATTAAAAAAAAAAACTCGCTCTATATCTTATAGATAAATAAATTAGTAATCATTGTGTTAAAAAATAATTTTTTTACCCTTAATTAATTAGCTGGAATCTTTAAAATGAAATGGAATAAATCCCTTGTATTCCTATGGGAAAAACTAACGCCATCTCTTGCCGCCTAGAGTAACTCGGTAGTGAATCGTCTTCTAACGGCTTTTCGAGACGCGCACCTTAACTAATTTATTATGACCCACTAGGATGACGTTTCGATCTTGTTTAAGACTATCCTCAGAAAAGGGTGAATAAATAGATCCAGAGCTAGTATTCAGGCAAATTTATTCGGATTATATCCCTCCGCTATAGGCCAACGTTTCGGAGCTCAAACGGCTCCTTCTTCAGGACCATGCGGAATAAAAATAAAAATAAAAAAAATGTTTTTGAAGCCAATTTTATTTTTACATAAAAATACATGTCTTAAACTATTTTTCAACATAGTTTCCGCCAATGTTCAAACACTTGTAGCGGGTGAACCAGTTTTTGTAGACCATCTGTTGTAAAGAAACTCCCGCCAGAATCGATTGCCACGATTCTACAGTATTTTTCGACTCATCATCAGATCCAAAGCTCTTGCCACCTAGCTCGCGCCAGGGCCGGAACTAGGAGATTTTTTAGGGAGGGGGGCAAAATTTAATTTGCCGCCCCTCCTTAAAATTTTTCTGGGAAATTTTTTTTTTTCGCGGAACCAAATTTTCCCGTCCGAAAAAATATTTTACCTTTTTTTTTAGAGACGCAAAATTTGCCGCCCCCGATATCTGCCGCCCGGGGCACGGGCACCCACTGCCCCCCCCCTAGATCCGGCCCTGGCTGCGCTTCATGTACAAGAACAAGTGGTAGTAGGACGGAGCCAAGTCCCGGCTGTATGGCGGATGATCAAATTGCTCCCAGTGAAAAGTGTCGAATAAGTATAAAATTGTAATAATTGAGTGTCACCAGCAGTATGGGGCAGAGCAATGTCATGGAGCAACACAATTCTTTCAGCCCGAACTTGGCGCCGTTCGACTACCACTTGTTACTGACATGAAGCGGGATCTACGTGGCAGGAGCTTGGATCTGACGATGAGATGAAAAATGCTGTGTAATCGTGGCTATCGATAGTGGTGGGAGTTTCTTTGAAGATGGTTTACAAAAACTGGTCACCTACTACGACAAGTGTTTGAGCATTGGCGGTAACTATGTTGAAAAATAGTTTAAGACATGTATTTTCATGTAAAAATAAAATCACAATTACCCTCGTATTTCAGCCATAAGATGAGAACTACCTTTGGTCCTCATCCTCATCTTATGGCTCAAATACATTCATACAGCAAAATGCCATTTAACTATTTCGAGCAGTTTTTCTGACTGACTTCAGCTCTGAGGATAGTCAAAAATCTGACCAAAACGTCGGCATGCATTGCCATTAATAAAAGAAACATTATACCTAGCCGCAATTGCTCTTTTCTTCAACTTTTGCAATAAGCAATATAGGTGAAAATGTGATAGGGGAGGAAATCATCTAGTAGGATGGCCTCTATTGATAAAAACTCCCAATCCAATACACATACTTAAGTTTTATTCGATAGTGGCTAATGAGCAGGCGCTCCCCCCGCCTTTAACGGAGTTCGTATCTATCAGGGGGCACTATATAAAGGTGCAAAATTTATTTCGAAATTCCACCCGGAAGTTGATCTAATAGAGGGAGACAGACTACCACTACACAATTATATTAATATCATATACAGAGTATATAGTATAGATTTTGCTCACTCTCTAAATATTGCTCTTAATGAATTTAATTTAGAAAAAAATTTAATAATAAAAAGTGACGAAAGGTCGTTTATTAAATGAACATTTATTCACCACAAGTCTTTTTATTTTTCCATGTCTCCGAAACGCCCCCAAGGAAAAAAAAGAAATCTGAATAGAAATAAATGTAAATTTTTATTCGACCCCCATAAAAAATTTAAATGATCGTTTCGTACAGAATAGTACCAGTGACCATTAGATCATGAAGCAATAGAAAAAAGACAGATGGGTCATTCCATGTCAAATCATCCAGCCATGTAACCCACCTTCTCAGATTTGGATGAAATTTTTTTTATTTGTTGCTTTTACCATCCTTATAGTAAGAATCGAAAATTTTATTACAATGTAGGGTTGGTCGAATCGATTTCGATTTTAATCCAAAATCTATTTTGAGCGTCGATTTTCGATTAAAATCGAAATCGATTCAGTGTTTTGAAAAAATCGATTTTTGACGGCCGATTTTCGATTTTCCAAGAAAGTGGTTTTCGCGACATGGTCTGTCTGTCTGTGTTCAATTTTAAGCTTGAAGGAATTGAGCTACTAGGTTGGAATTTTATATTTAAGTTAGACACCCCCCCCCTGGAGCGAGAAAATAAGCTGTTAATTAAAATCGGCCAAAAAGTACTAGTACTTTCCTGAGGTAGTTTTTCAGATTTTTTTGATTTTGCTAAAAATACACCAAACGATTGATTAAAATTCAAAAATCAATTATTTTTTAGATGCTCTTTAAAATGTACCAGTATATTCTCATTTTGAAGTACACTTTACTCTTGTATTTCATAGGAAAGATATGAGAATTGGTTGCAATGGTAACAAAATATAAATATTTCCCCATGATTATAAATTTTAATCTTGAATTCAGCCCTCGGGGTTTGGTGTAGGGGTTAGCATGCTAACCTCGTATACCAAAAGTCGCGGGTTCGGGCCCCAGGCAGTCCGATGATTTTATTTAAGCCATTTGGATACCAAATGGCTTAAATAAGAATGCCTGGACCCCCAATATGTATATTAATCAATAACGGATATCGTAAAAGTCTTATATGGCCTGAGTTGCTGAAAAGACTGTGAATGTGTGTGTGAATGAGAAAAAAGTGTGTGTTTAAAAAAAAATCTTGAATTCAAATGTACCTTAAGCTTACTGTCGGAACCTAAATATATGTCGACACAAAAATTTGGTGTGACAAGCACAGAACACAACTTTCGCTTACTGAAGATAAGAGAAAGTCGTGCTGTGCGACGAGTCTCACCAGATTTTTTAAGAAATATAGAATCAGATGTTTGGTTCTCTTGGTTTTATAAAGACTAAATATGTTATACCATATACAATGTGTTGGTCTTTAAAGAAGTTTTAAAGACTGAATAAATTGATTTGGGCATCAGTAATTCAACGTTCTATTTTTCTTGTCCTATAAACCGCTTGAAAATCGTAAGTAGAACCTTAAAATCAATTCATGGGCATAGCGAAAAATTTTTTGTAAAAAAATCGAAAATCGATTAAAATCGATTTTTTAAAGCAAAAATCGATTTTTTTTTAAATCGATAATTTGGTTTCGATTTTAAAAATCGAAAATCGAAAATTGATTCAGCCACTGAATCTACCAACCCTATTACAATGTTCCTAATTCTTTTTGAGAAAAAAAATTTTAAAGGTGGAAAATTGAGCTTGGGAAGCCTTTCCGAGACTCCTAGTTGAAGTGATTTTTTTACAAAATAAATAAATCATAACTCGCTTTGTTTTCAACATTTCAAGCTGAAATTTGCACTGAAATACTCAGAAAGAGATGCAGTTTTTTTTAGATTTTTTCAAAATTGGCTTTGACAATTTTAATTAAAATTCATAAATCAACTATTTTTTAGATGCTCTTTATAATGTAATATTCTCATTTTGCCCTAAAATGTGTTTGAAGGACACTTTACTCTTGTACTTCATTGGAGGCCATAGTAAAATATCTGATGACTGGCGCACAGCGATTTTAAGCATGAAGGAATTGAGCTACTGGATTGAAATTTTAGTTAGGTACCCTCCCGGACTTTAAAATAAGATTTTGAACAAAATTGGCCAAAAATACTAGGGCCTAGTACTTTACTGATGTACTTTTCAGTTTTTTTCGATTTTCTCAAAATTCGCCCCAATGATTTTGAATTTCAAAAATTTTAAATTTTAAATTTATTTAAATTTCAAAAATCAATTATTTTTTAGATGCTCTTTAAAATGTATAATCTATTAATATTTTGCCCTTGAAATCTTTTTGAAGCACACTTTACTTTTGTATTACTTATAAAATTCAAGTGGTCAAGTTTGGAACTACGGTGCTATGGGAAACTAAACATATCTCGGCACAAAAAAATCTGGTGCGGCCAGTCACATCAGATATTACTTTACATCAGATATTATTTTACTTTATCATTTACAGGCTCATATGTTAATATATTGAATGAAAGTATTGCATTTATGTCAAATATTCGAAATCGAGATATCTCTCTGTGTGCGTGTGTGTATGTGTACAAAATATTTCGAGAATGAACAAAATCGGCCAAAAAGTACTAGTACTTTACTGATGTACTTTTTTAGTTTTTTCCATTTTCTCAAAATTAGTGGTCACGATTTTGATGAAAATCCATAAATCAATTATTTTTACTTTCTCGTACCTCTATATATATGTTAATATATAGAGAGAGAAAGTATTGGATTCATGTCAAAAATTCGATGTCGAGATTTTGATGGATATACACGTTTTGAGGTCCCCTGAATCCAAAAAATCTGGTGTGACTGGCGCACAGCACACAACTTTCTCTTACCTTCGGTAATCAAAAGTTGTGTACTGTGCTTGTCACACCAGATTTTTTGTGTCGACATGTATTTAGTTTCCGACAGTATGGTACATTCGATTTTCAAGATGTAAAATTTATAAGTATGGCAAAATGTTTATATTTTGTTACCATGGCAACCATTTCTCCTATCTTTTCTATGGAGTACAAGAGTAAAGTGGTCTTCAGAAGATTTCAATCACAAAATGAGAATATACATTTTAAAGAGCAACTAAAAAATAGTTGATATATGAATTTTAAAAAAAATCGTTGGAGCAAATTTTGAGAAAATCGAAAAAAACTGAAAAGTGCATCAGTAAAGTACTAGTACTTTTTGGTCGATTTTGTTCAAAAGCTTCGTGTCACGTCCCATGGGGGTGTCTAACTTAAATATAAAATTTCAACCTCTAGCTCTTTTCGTTCTTGAGATATTTTGTTCACAGACACACACACAACGACAGACCATGTCGCGAAAACCACTTTTTTGGATTCAGGGGACCTCAAAACGTGAAGATCCATCAAAATCTCGACATCGAATTTTTGACATGAAACCAATACTTTCTCTCTCTATATATTAACATATATATAGAGGTACGAGAAAGTAAAAAGTGGTTTTCGCGACATGGTCTGTCTGTCTGTCTGTCTGTCTGTGAACAAAATATATCAAGAACGGAAAAAGTTAGGAGGTTGAAATTTTATATTTAAGTTAGGCACCCCCATGGGACATGACACGAAGCTTTTGAACAAAATCGACCAAAGAGTACTAGTACTTTACTGATGCACTTTTTCAGTTTTTTTCGATTTTCTCTAAATTCACTCCAACGATTTTTTTTAAATTCAAAAATCAATAATTTTTAGATTCTCTTTAAAATGTATATTCTCATTTTGGGATTGAAATCTTCTGAAGACCACTTTACTCTTGTACTCCATAGAAAAGATAGGAGAAATGGTTACCATGGTAACAAAATATAAATATTTTGCCATATTTATAAATTATTAAAACTTCAAAAAGAATTTTTTGGCGAAACATAAATTAATAAATTTAAAATCCTTATTATTTCGCACTTTTTATTTCCAAATATACAAATTTCTTTGGGATATTTCGGCCGCATCACATTGCACCGAAATATCCCAAAGAAATTTTGTATATTTGGAAATAAAAAGGAAATAAATAAGGATTATCTTTATTTTAAATTTATTAATATTTATAAATTGTACATCTTGAAAATCGAATGTACCGTACTGTCGGAAACTAAATACATGTCGACACAAAAAAATCTGGTGAGACAAGCACAGTACACAACATTCGATTACCGAAGGTAAGAGAAAGTTGTGTGCTGTGCGCCAGTCACACCAGATTTTTTTAGATGCTCTTTAAAATAAATATTCTCATTTTGACTTTAAGTCCACTTTACTCTTTTTTTACACCCTCACCTTTTTTTCTCTTCACACTCACACTCATACACACATTCACACAGTCTTTTCGGCAACTTAGGCCATTTAAGACTTTGACGATAACCGTTAATTATTTATAACATCTATTGGGAGTCCAGGCATTTCCATTTAAGGCATTTGGTATCATCTATATCTTTTACTTTGTCACATTTATATAATTGAAAGCGACTTTTGAAAACAGACTTTTTCTTTGTCTTTTTAGGCGACTTTTTCTAAAAATAAGAGACCTTTTACGCTCTCTAGTAATAATAACTTTTGACTGGGCGAAACATATTGCTGTGTTTTCAAAAATGTTAAAAAATTCGTATGAGATGGTTTTTTTTATTTTGCTTTTTTTTAAATTTTTATTTAAAAGCGTTTTTATAAAATACAGTATTCTTTTA
>JAKCPI010026208.1:0-13543 GCA_023213315.1 Euborellia annulipes | reverse complement strand
AAAAAATGTAAAAAAAAAACTTTTTATTGAGATTTTTATCTATAAATAATTAAATAATTACCTAAATTAAGAAAAGATCAATTAAGATGAAATTTGTCGAGGTCCAGACCTAGCCAGATCGTTTTCTCATTCTCAAAATTTGTTAATAGATTTTGTTTCATCAAAATCGTTAGAGCCGTTTTCAAAATAGAACTAAGATACAAATATATATATACAAACAAATATATAAACAATTTTTGCTCGTTTAATAAAAGTAGATTATTTAAATAAGTTGATCTCAGGGACGTCAATTAAATTTCTTAATTTGCTCGTTAACATTTATATTAAACGTGTCGTAAGGTTTACTCTGGTGTGCTCTTTTCGAAACAATTTGCTTAAGGATTACTGACTATATCAATTGAAATATTAACCACTCACTATTTATTTAAGACTTAAACTGCTAGATCCACATAATTTTGTGACTAGTGGAGCATCGTAATTAACACTTAAATAGCAAAACTAATCTAAAAATGACCGTCTCGGTCCATTTCTAGATAAATCTTTAATATTAAGAACAAATAGTGGACCACCCCTTCAATACCTTTTCAGATAAGGTTTTATAGCCAAAATTATACTATTATGCTAGATCAGTGGTTCCCAACCTGGGGGCGATCGCCCCTCAAGTGGCCGATTTGGGTTATCAGGGGGGGCGATTGGGGGCGATGAGTATTCAAAGAGGGAAAAATTAAAATACACTCACGTGCAAAGAAATGGAATCACTTCCCTTGCGAGTTGTTCAATGTAATTTTCATTCTCAAATATAAATAATGTTATATTAATATTTTTTAGAAAAAATATTTAAATTTCTAATAAATTACAAAGAAACATACTGTCGTTAACGCGGCATTTAGAGTATTTTTTTCTTGATAATAATATAATTCTTTTTAATGGTAATATTTTGAGTAGCAGGCGGTATGTCCTTTGATGCTGGAACATGCCTTATTTGACAATAGGATGGTGGGACTTTACAATTCCCACTTTTTGAACCTCAATAAATTTAATTTATGTTTGTCATATTTTGGGTTAAGAGATTAAGTCCTGTCGGAAGGCTTTTTAACTGAAGGAAACACCAGATGTCAATAATAAATTCATTGATTGGGGTTTTTCTAAATTTCGACTTTGCGTGGGAATTTTCCAAGAGAGTAATTTCTAGAAAATAGGCAGGCTTCAATATTTCGAACCGAATAAAACTGCTTCGGTTCTTTTTATATACGATAATAAAATTGTTTAAAATAATACAACTGCTTTATTATTTACACTTTAGGCATACAATGAAAATGAAAAGGGGGCGATAGGTGTTAGTAAACCTCCAGAAAGGGGCGATGGGCCACAAAAGGTTGGGAATCACTGTGCTAGATTATTATTCTAAGAATATCAATATATAAAAACTTACATTTAAATAAATAGTGAGTGGTTAATGTTTCAATTGAGACAGTCAGTAACGACGATTTTGTTTCATCAAAATTTCACATAAATGTCAATAATTAAATAAATTGATGAACTGGATGTGTTCGAGCAGCACAGCTTGGTTGCTAGATATCACAACTTGAATATACATTTAAAATTGACGCTGCTAAAAGTAACAAATTCTTATTTTATCAACTTTTCTGCCCAAAGGTCCATTACTAGCCCATGGTTCACTAGTGGGGAGTTTACCTTACTTATTTCGAATTGTATCTAATCATTTTTTTTTTGTATTTTTAGCTCCAGGAAGCAAAACTATTTTTTTTTCAAGAAATACTTTATTTTAGAATGGAAAGACGAACAATCGATCCACGTATGCGCCCTCACCTTGTTAAAATGTTTAATCAAGTAAGTATTTCTTATTATTATAAAATACCTCTATTTTATAACCTTAATTATTTTATATTATATTGTAAGTAATTTAATTTTTTTTTTTTTTTTTTCTAGCATAAAGAATTAACTGTAGAATTAACAAATGTGAATGAAGAAATTGAAGAATTTGAAAAATCTCCTAAAAATAAGAAAAAGTAGTTAAAATAAGCCTCTACGAGTGACTGAACTTGTTTGTTTTTGTAAATATGTATATACCAGTATGAAGTGAGCGTTTTTTTTTGTGAAAATGAAAGACTAATTTTTAATGTGAAAATGAAATTTTTTTATTCAAAGTATTGACCATTGCTTTCTACACATTTTGACCAACTTTCTGGCAATTTGTTGATACCACGCCAATAGAAATGTTCGTCTTTTGAAGCAAACCAATCAGACACCCAATTTTCGACTTCTTCGTAGGAATCGAAGTGCTGCTCAGCCAATGCGTGTCCCATCGATGAAAACAAATGGTAGTCGGAAAGGGCCAAGTCTGGTGAATACGGCGGGTGGGGTAGCAGCTCCCAGCCAAGTGCTTTGATTGTATCCTGAACCAGTTTTGCTTTGTGTGCAGGCGCATTGTCGTGTAACAAAATTACTTTGCCGTGTGTCTTCTGGCCCATTCTGGTCGTTTTTCGATCAATGCCTGGTTCAAATTGATCATTTGTTGTCTGTAGCAATTAGTATTAAAAGTTTCACCAGGTTTTAGAAGCTCATGATACACAGCACCTTTCTGATCCCACCAAACACAGAACATTGCCTTCTTGCCGAATCGATCTGGTTTTGCAGTCGATGTTGATGGTTGTCGCGGATTAACCCATGATTTTTTCCGTTTAGGATTGTTAAAATAAATCCATTTTTCATCGCCAGTAACAATTCAATGCAAAACTGCCTCGACAAGCATTCGATGCGACTCTGCAGCACTTTTCTTCAAATGAAAACAAAAATTTAATGCTTTCGCAAATCATCACTTTGTGCTACAAAATTCGACATTTTTAACATGATGAAAAAATATGATGTTGTTTGTTCAATGACTTGATGTATATTAAATATGTTTAACAAAGGTCATACCAACCAAACAAAAAAAAATAAGGCTCGTTCACATTAAATGTTCCCTATCGACACATTTGTATCTTAACGCTCACTTCATACTGATATACCTTGTAATTATAATAATTTATAATGTAATATTATAACTGTAAATAAAATTTTAAAATATTTCTATTTTTTTTTATTTTTTGATGAAAAGTAGACCGCTTCGTATAAATAATTTCTAATACAAAATGGCCATTTCAGAAATTATTGAAAATTCATATATAAATTATAATTAAGTAATTTTTGTTAAAAATTGTAAATAGATAAAAATTTTATCTAGTGAGTATTTAAATAAATATAGATATAGAAAGTGTGCGTCACGACTTTACCGCCAACTGGCGACGAAAATATAAGCTTTGGGGGGTGAGTTATTAAACGTCCAAGACAAAGAGACTCGCTCACGCCACCCTTTTATCTATGATATATACTATAATACAATATTTGACCCAATTCTCCCAAATTATTTAAATAAATAAACACAAGATAGCGCTGGCTTCGGCAGTAGCGCTAACAGGGACAGGGCCGAGACTAATTCAAGACACGGTATTTGAAAGAACATTTTATCGACAAAATATTTATAGTCATAAATCATCAGTAACAAACACAACTACGTCTATATGAACAACAAATACTATATGAATTATTATTAAGACACATTTTGGTCATATGTGCATATAAAAACATGAATTTCCTACTTTACATTGTTTTGTTGAGTTATTCAAAATTCCAGCAAGGAAAATCTTTAGAACTATTGGAAAATACTCCAAAGAAATGTAATTGGAATAATTTTTTAAAAATCATGAATGAACATTTAAATTTGAATCGCGAAACGTATATAATATACGATTATGGAATGAAATATCGAAATGAATTAATTCAATTAATTCATTTGAATTTGAATGAAAGAATGATTGTAACTACGAATACTGATATTAACGATGAACTACCACGGGAGGATGGATTTAATATTATTTATTTATTAACCAAAATAAATAAAAATGTGTACCTCGATTTTTTTCTAATATCATCCATTTTATGGACAGTTCTATTTATATAAATATTGAAACGATGAATTTTTATCCTCAATATAGAGAAGTTTTGAAAAATGTATTCTATATACAAAATTTATCGCAATGTGATGATGGACATTTTAAATTATGGATTAATATATTCGGAAAGCAAGGGAAATATATCCTAAATGTTCAGAATGCGTATTTTAACCGAAGGCCAAATTATTATGGCCTACAAGTTGTTTATTTCAAGATTACTCTGAAAGATTTTCACGGGATGGATATAAATATGTAAGGTTTGGTAAAGATCATGCAATTCAACAGTATTTGAAAGAAAACTGGAACGCTACGATTCCAGTTAGATTATACAATCCTAAATTTGATTATTTCTTAGAAATATTCGTAGATGAATACCCGTTTTTGGGTACAAAAAGAGGTGACTCTTATTACGTCACCTCTGTTTGTATTGTGGTTCATAAAGGTGACAAGTATCCTCCATGGCAGGCAGTAATTCGGAGTTTTGAGGGGAGTGTTTGGTTTGGCTGCGCAGTTTACACTCCTCGCTACCATAATCAGTTACACAATTATCCAAATTTATCAGAATTCAATAAAAAAACACACAGGGAAAATTATTTTTGAAAGTTTTTGTAAAATGTTAAGTTTGTTAGTAAGCGAGCCGATTTATTGGATGAATACGCTGAAGAAATTCCCTAACCGAATTCTTACGGTTAGTGTTATGGTGGGTTCGTTTATTCTCATCTACGGTTACCAGTCATGCTTCTACTCTCTTCTTCAATCCCCAGGAAGATATCCCCCAATCAACACATTGTCTGAATTTTCAAATAATCCTAGGAAAATCTATTGTAGTCATACATTCATATGTGCGGGTATGTTAAATGAACTAAATTATTTAAAACAATATATAGATTCATCTGATATCTCATATCCTCGAGCAACAAATCACACTTTAAATGATGTATATCTTAATCCAAATATTTCATTAGTAATGTCCTGTGAAAAAGCCAGAAGATCTTTGAGTCAAATTCCGAAATATTCGGATTCTTTGCATATTATGGCTGAGAGAATTACAATGTATCCCCTTGTAATAAGATGTGAAATGAGGTTTGGTTTTGCCTATTATGAGGAGTTCCGTAGAATGGTCGCAGGCTTTTATGAAAGTGGAATTGCACAATGGCTTGACGAAAATTATGAAATGGAGAAATTATTCAAAATTTTAATCAAAAGCCGAACCAATCCTGAACAGGTTGAAACGTTTTGATTTGCATGATTTGCAAATTGCTTTTATTTTACTGATGATTGGTTACACTTTAGCCACATTTGTATTTCTTTTAGAAATCATTATTTATCTATATCGCACCTCGAGAAGAACAAAGACCTTGAGATTTTGAGATAAATACTTAACAAGTGTCAAAAATTCCTTGTTTTTTTATTTGGTACAACGACATATCTATAGTAGGGGAGGTCAGTCTAAAATGACATACCATTTTGATTTTTCATTGTATATTCTTTTTTAGCAGTCGTTCCAATACGATTTTTGCAGTAACAAATGATCCAGACACTTTTGTACAACATATTAGTATTTTATAAACAAACATCAAAAAATTACAATTTTTTATCAACGTTTGCAAGTATGTCATTTTACCATTGTTTTTGTCATATAAACTTCACTTTTTTGCTTTATTATACTCATTTATTTATTATAAAAGACACAATATAAATATGTTTATAGTACTGAAAAGTGTTATATAGTCTATTAACCTTTTTTACTAAAACTACGTAATCATTTAGAATTGTCTGCTGAATATTTTTAAATTCGATACCTAAGTAGAATAAAAGTTTACTAAACAACTTAACAAAATTTGAACTAAACAAAACATCATAAATCATAGCTATAAAGTGTTGACAAAAGAATGATTTGGAATAAGTAACACAATGTCATTTTAGACCAGAGCTTAGTATGTCGTTTTACTCTGAAATACGTGATCATGAAAACCAGACTTAGGTTTTAATGTTCTCTGTTTCACAAAACCTTATGCCTAAGAATACAAGGAATCCAAAAATTGCAATAATTATGAAGTTAATCCTAACCTTGAGAGGATTAGAGTGGATATATTTCAACCAAGGAAAAACTTTAGGCCGAGGCAGCGGATTATCTTGTAAAACAATGACCACTGTGACTCAACTAACATCGCCAGCCAGCTCAGGTCGCTGGCATACTAACTGCTGAACATGAAATTACCCGTGTTTCGATTCCACATTTCCCTGATGTTGAGATACTAGCTAGTACGCAAGTGTGTCATTTTAGACTGGTCTCCCCTACTGGCAGAAACCACTAAATGACAGTTATGTAGCTGCTAATTGCATCAGCTTGTCATTGGAACTTCGACGCAATCTTCAGTTTGTTTTTGACTTTTTGCAAGAGAACGTGACAATTTAGTTCTACAACGACGTAAGGCCATGCGGGGCATCTGGGCCAGGGGTCCTGTAACACCTGAACCATTTACCATAAATTTCCCGTGTTTTTGCAAGCGTGGCAATAAGTTCTTGCTGCCAACACTACAAAACAACAATCTTCTGCTAGAAACATTCTCTCATATTGATTTATGATTTTTTTTTAATTTTGTCATTTTAATTTGGAAACATCGCGTATACTCATGCATCGCCTCTAGTGCTTAGTAGATTTAAGACAGAAACGAAATTTTTCCACAAGAAAGACAAGAGTGTAAACCTGCTAACTCCATTTCATCATATATGACATATTAATACCGTTCGAAAGAAAAAGATATTCAGCATCGTCCAAGTAAACCTCCTACTTAAAATTATGATCAGTAGAAAAAAAAATGTGAAAAATAGTTTTTTTCCATAACAACAATATTAAATTTTGTATGAATATTGTAAGAGTTCGTGGCTGTGATGAAACTGTACTAGATGAAGGAGGAGGTATCAGCCAAAGATGGAATCACTGGGTTCAATAAAACACCTTTAATGAGACGTTTCGGCCTGAATTTTATTTGGCCATCTTCAGTCAATTAGGAGTTATACACAAAATGCGGTACACATATGTGATCGAACCAAGCCTTGTCAAAAATAAAAATTTCTTTTAGCTTCATGCGAATTTATAACGTGCCTGGACCCAAAAGTTTCAGAATGAAAGTCAAGATAAAAATTCAGGCCGAAACGTCTTATTAAAGGTGTTTTATTGAACCCAGTGATTCCATCTTTGGCTGATACCTCCTCCTTCATCTAGTACAATATTAAATTTTGTTTGTGTGTTTCCCTGCCCTGTAAAATTTTATTGTTGTGCGTTAGCAGGTTTTACTCTCTAAGGCGACGTTATGTAGTTCTGTGCCAGATGCCCCAAAGCAAATTAAACGCATTTCCTTCAGAAATAGGATAGGGTGGCCTAGTTACCCCATTCTTTCTGGGTAACTAGGTCCACCGGGAAACCAGAGTTAAATTAATTTTTAATAAATTTAGTAAATGCTTAACTAGAGTAAAAGTTCCACAACGGTTAAGGGGAAAGATGTATTTAACTATTGAAAGCATCCAAAAAAGTCTACAGAATATTAAGCGAAATACGGACCTAAAAGTAGAAAATTTTCATTTGAAAAAACAAAAGATGCCCAAATTACCCCGTATGGCCTTAATTGATTTTCTGTCACCACATTCGACCAGTGGAACATTGTCTTAGGGCCAGTTGTATGTCGGTTTGTAAAGTCTTTGTAAAAGTTGGCAAAGGGTAAAATCTTAGAATTCACCCTTTGTCAACTTTTACAAAGACTTTACCAACCGACATGCAATTGGTCCTAAGAGTTTCATTCCGTCATTTTACATTTAGAAGAACAATGACTTAACTGATAGGTTACACATCTGCAACTTTTGCAAGGTATTTTGGAAATAGCCTCAACAGATTGCAGTACCTGGTAAAACTAAGTTTTATCTATTATTTAACTAAATTTCATAGCTCAAAATCATTCATTAGCGCTACTCAAGTTTTTAAAGTGGTTATATTTTTGAATAACAATTTCCACACTTAGGTCATTGTTCTATTGGAGGTGCGATATTAATAAAATATAAAATTTTCAAAAGTCTTATTGCGAAACTGAAAATTATGATGACGCTATCTAGTGGTCTAAAGTTAAACTAGTCCCTGTAGGGCAAAAAAACTAAGTCATGCCCCTACCAAGGTTCTCAATAGATATTTTAAAAATTTCATAGCCAAATATGAAATACCACTCGATTCTTATAGATTACTAAGGAAAATATTCCATATTAGACTAATTCACTGTTTTGATTGATTTTCTGTTGTAAAGTTTACTGTTATATATGTATTTAATGTTTGTAAATTATTATGCTTAATAAAATTATATGATTTATCAATTTTGAAATGATTGTTTGCAAATATTTTGAGACTCCATATACCGGCTGAGTTGTTTTATCTTGAGACAGTCTTATAATTCAAAAACAATGGATTATATGAAAAAAAAGTTTCAAATAAAATTTTATTTATATCAAGGGGGAAACTAAATTACGCTATTGTTTGTCGGCCTAGAATAACCTTTCAAGAGTATTTCGAGGTCAAGTTCTGTTTTTTAAATAGAAACTTATATTTTTCTTTACATTTCCTAAATCTCCAAAAAAAACTGAACAACTTTCATTAGAACTATTTTTTTATTCGACCTCAAATAAACAAAATATTAAATAAATTATATCTCAAAAAAAAATATTAATAATTATTTTTAACAATTATTCAACTTAATTATCAAATAATAATGATCAAATAATTAATTATTAAATTGAAAAGTCACAACAATGAAAATAAATTTTTATAATGATCTTAAAACTTCAGATTTAAGATATTATATTTTCTACATAATCGATCTATTTAAAATTCTTGGGCGGAAAATAGTTTGTCTCATGACAATTCAGTAGATATAGTTATATTGTATTACCATAACTTTTTTGCTGAAGAAAGATGTTTAATCCAGAAGACTTGCGATACACTCTGGAATGTCACAGAACATTGTCGGATGTGTATAAACACTAAAATTGTTCGATGTCTGGCTATTTTCAGTATCATGAATTAAACCCTGTACTAAAAATTGATAAATTGTTATTTCTTTATTGTATTGAGTAAATTATTTCAAATAGTTTAAAGTATAAAAATTAATTATTATTTTAATAAATAATTATGGTTTTATAGTATTTCAAGTATTTTTGTTTATTATTAATATAACTGATCAAGTTTGAATTAAAATAACAAATTCCATATTCTTTAACCCCTACGATGGTTAAACTGTAAAAACGATGGCTATACTGTACAAACGGTCCCAGAATGCACTAGGGCAAATGTAAATTTGCCCAGTGCATTCTGGGACAGCTTTGTTTTATAGTTGGTATACATGCACCTAAGGTTAACCTTAAAGTCTTACCTGAGTTCTGTAGTTCATTCAGTTTTCTCCATTTGAATAGAATAGAGACCTTGTATAAGAAATTTCCTCGTTATAGTTTTTAAACTTGTTCGAAATAACTTAACTAATCATGGATGATGAAAAAAAGCCAACGAGAGAAGGTAAGTTTTGCTACACTTTAATAAATTATTTATTTTTATTTATTTATTTCAAATAGCTCATTTGTTATAGAGTTGTTTTTGCATGGTTAAGGCTACGAATTGTTATCCTTTAAACAAACATATAGTTTATCAATGTATTTTGATATAAATCATGGTTTCTCTCTATTTAGTAAATAATTTTATTTTTCTTAATGTGAAACCTACCAAGTATTTTTTTTTATCCAATAATTTAAAAAAATGTTTCTTCAAACCAGTTTTTAAACTGTAAACTCCTGATGATGGACTAATAATCCGAAATATATTGAGTTTGTATAAACCTCTTTGAGTTTTATTTCATTCACTGTGAAACTACACACCCTTTACTTTATTAATTAATATCATGTTTCACCTAAAACCTACACCACTTTCTCTAAGTAAAAAAAAAAAAAAAACCAAATATTGCTTATTGCAAGTGTAATTGCCACATGTTGTTGACTTAGCCCTTGATTAATTAGGCACACAATTTGAACTGCTTGAACTTCAGAAATATCCATTTTGTATATTTTATCTTTCTATCAATGATGCTTAATTCAAAATTATTCATTTTATTGATATTTCAAATGGAATTTGATCTTTTATTAAAACTTTATTTAAATTAAAGTGATATTGAAAAAGTATGATAATTTGTAATTGTATCTTTTAATTTAATTTCACTTATTTTTTTTTTTATAAAATTCAAAAATTATCAACAATATTTATTGAATATGTTAGTTTAAGAGTTAATGGAACAAATTATATGAATATTTGTAAAAAATTTTAAAAATAATTTGCTATTTAATAAAGTTTTAATTAGTGGGTCGATTTTTTTGCACCGTAGTGTATATGAGGGTTTCAAACATAATAGTTTAAATTTCAATAAAGTAAGGGGTGTGTAGTTTCACAGTGAATGAAATAAAACTCAAAGAGGTTTATACAAACTCAATATATTTCGGATTATTAGTCCATCATCAGGAGTTTACAGGTTAAAACTAATAATATTTGAACGTGCGATCACAATTAACTTTAAAATTGTGATCGCACGTTCAAATATTATTAGTTTTAACCTGTAAACTCCTGATGATGGACTAATAATCCGAAATATATTGAGTTTGTATAAACCTCTTTGAGTTTTATTTCATTCACTGTGAAACTACACACCCTTTACTTTATTAATACATAAAGGAGTTGTCGAGCCAGAGATTTTTTTTTTTTATTTTACTAAAAATAAAGAAACGTTTTTTCACGTGGTGGAATTTTTTTATTCTTGTATTCTTTTGATGAAAGGAGGAAAAAATCTCCCGAAACGTCAAGAGCTCTTTTATTTTTTTGCATTAATAAATTTAATTTTTTATAAAAATTGACTAATTGGTTTAAAATTATTTTCTTTGGTGAATTTGTGTTACAAAATATTGAGTTGACAGCCAAAAAAAAAAAAATACAGAATATTAATTTTTTTTTTGCAATATATATAAATTTTGGCCGTTTATGCAATTTTAATTCTTTAAATATTTTTTTATTTATTAATTATTTTTTTTTTTATTTCAACGGCTAATGCCTAATATACATTGATATAGTACAATATTTATGAGAAACAATACATTATAACAATATTAATAATAAAAGAAAAATAATACTTTATATTAAGGTAGCTGTTTCGCGACAATACTAGCAAAAAAGTTAATGCTAGAGTAAATAGAACAGACAATAGGGATTCATAGTTCATAAGCCCAAAACTTTTTGCTGTTTATGTACCAATTCTAGCCAATCCCGTGCTCGTTTGACAAATTTGGCACCATTGTCAGAGATTGAATATTTTTATATTAAAATGACAGATAAAATACATTTTAAAGGTTAATTCTAAAAATTTCTTTTTTAACAAATGAACATTATATTATTATTCCTGATTATCTCAGAAACTGTGTTGTAACTATGAATCAAAATTGTCTTAAAATATGTATTGGTTATTGTTTAATGTTGGTTTAGTTTTTTATAAAAATGGTAAGGAGGGTTTCTTAATTATAATTAAATATGTATGTAAATCCGATATCCCGTATAGTGCAATGTTAAAGAGCCTGAAAAACTCGATTTTTGAAATTTAATATCTCCGGAACTGTATTGTTCATAAATTTCGTTTTGCCACCAATCGATGCAGAAGTATTTAAATAATAATCTGTATAAATTTCAAAAAAATCCTAAGAAAACGCATTTAGCGAAACAACTACCTTAAGTAAGTTTTAATTTCTTTGTCTTCTAAAAATATTATGATTTTCTTTACTTTATTATAATAAACGAGCAGCGTCTCGAGATGTGATTATTAGCTGTCCGTAATTATATGTTTTGAAAAAAATTTTTTTGAATAATGAATATTGATCAAAGAAAGATGAAAAAATATCATTAAATGCTTTATAAATACTTTATTAAAGCATGCAACCATTTCTCTCGAAGTTCCCGATCGGTTGGAAACCTATTTATTTTTTAATAATATATTTCAATATTTAAATTTATCTAAAAAGTGTCTCTAAATTAATTATATATAATAATTTTAAAATTAATTTATCTACTAAAATTTCAAATGACCCGCGCAGTAATAAATTAAGAATTAATCTCATTATCCCATTAAATCATATCTCATTAAAACTTATATTATAAATTAAATATATATAATATATATATATTTTAAAATTAATTTGTCTACTAAAATTTTAAGAATTTATATTTTTCTTAAATTAAAAAAAAAAAATTAATTTTCGCGGTATGAATTATTTCCAAAAAATTAAATATATATTAATATATAATATATTTAAAATTAATAAATTTGTCTACTAAAATTTCAAATGAGACACGCCGTAAATCTAATATTCTAAGCTATATAAAGGAATATATTAATATATAGAGATATTATAGATAGAGAATATAGAGATTTTTATTTGAAAAATTTGACAATCTAACTATTAGTTGCTTTTTCTCCCACATCGTACGCTAAGGCGCCACAGGTACTGTCTGACAATGGCTTTTATATATATATATATAGATTATTGATTTATGGATTCATTGGAAATTAAATAGGTACCTAATTTTTTTTTTTTTTTTTTCTTTTTTAGGAACTTTATGACTATGACTTAGAAGATTATCATTACAATTTAATTCAAAGGAAACGCTTGAAAAAGAATTAGGTTATGTAAGTATTTACGAAAATTGATTTTTTTTTATTTTTATACAGGGTGTCTCGTATCACAATAATAAACGGTGAACAGGAAATAGGGCAGTTTATGACAGTCCAGAAGCTAATTTTTTTTCAATTAAAGTTTCATAGTTTTTGAGTTATAGGCATTTTTTTTGAAAATAGTGAAGAATTGCCTACCCTGCACTAAATATCGAGATACCATATACTTCTGGTTTGAGTTTGGTACAAGGGTCTAGATTTAAAATTTCTCGCCCCCCCCATTTTGGGGGGTTTTGTTTTTGAATTTTTAGTACATTATGCATAGAAAAGTTAGGTCAATTTGCTCAATTGGCATAGATTATTATTTTGACCCCCCCCACCCCTCTAATTTTACCACCCGAAAAAAAAATATTTTCGTTATTTTAGGTTCATTTTATGGTATATTTCATTTTTTTTTTTTTTTTTTAGTTTGCTAATATTATAATTTTAATTTTTAACCCCCCTCCACCCCCTTAATTTTTTTCTTTTAACAAGAATTATCCATCCATTCTACGAGGTCCTTTTTAGTCTCCAACCTTTTAAACATTTATATTTTGGACCTATCAAGTTTTTTTTTTTTTATAAATTTTATTAAACCAAGTTATTTTACATGAATTTATGCATACATTGTTTTTGAGCTTCGACTCCAGAGATTACTTCTCCACCATCGAGTGGACCTATCAAAGTGTCTCCCTATTTGATATATATATATTTAATATTTGCTATAACCTATTAGTGGGTTTTAAAATCAAAAAA
>JAKCPI010026207.1:0-44262 GCA_023213315.1 Euborellia annulipes | reverse complement strand
TTTTTACAACGCTTTTATTAACTTGCTTTCCTGTTTTTCCGACAAATTTGCAAATCGAAATTTCGACCACTTCTACTTAACCTAGAGCTTTGAAATTTTATACACGTATGTAACTCCCGTGACAATGCAATATTTGATGTGTCTCATCTTTGTAAGTCAATTAATTTCCAAATGGCGGCCGATCAAAAAAAGTGGGGGTAAAATATTATAATCAAAATTTCTCCTATTTATAATTAAGTTAGAGTTTCGAGCATTGGCAGAGGTGTTAAATAGACTTTATTCTAAAAAATGTGCTATTCAAAATTATTAAAAATTAATTAAATTGAGATTAGCGGCCAATTAATCACATTTCCATTGTTCGGTCCGACAAAGTTAGCGATTGAAATTACGACCAGTTCTACATAACCTAGAGCTTTGAAATTTTATACACGTATGTAACTCCCGTGACAATGCAATATTTGATGTGTCTCATCTTTGTAGGTGAATTAATTACAAAATGGCGGCCGATCAAAAAAAGTGGGGGGAAAGTTTTATAATCAAAATTTCTCCTATTTATAATTAATTTAGAGTTTTGAGCATTAGCAGAGGTGTTCAATAGATTTTACTCTACAAAATGTGCTATTCAAAATAATTAAAAATTAATTAAATTGAGATTAGCGGCCAATTAATCAATTTCCATTGTTTGGGCCGACAAAGTTGCGGATTGAAATTACGACCAGTTCTAGTTAATCTAGAGCTTTGAAATTTTATTCACGTATGTAACTCCCGTGACAATGCAATATTTGATGTGTCTCATCTTTGTAGGTGAATTAATTACAAAATGGCGGCCGATCAAAAAAAGTGGGGGAAAGTTTTATAATCAAAATTTCTCCTATTTATAATTAATTTAGAGTTTTGAGCATTGGCAGAGGTGTTAAATAGACTTTATTCTAAAAAATGTGCTATTCAAAATTATTAAAAATTAATTAAATTGAGATTAGCGGCCAATTAATCACATTTCCATTGTTCGGTCCGACAAAGTTAGCGATTGAAATTACGACCAGTTCTACATAACCTAGAGCTTTGAAATTTTATACACGTATGTAACTCCCGTGACAATGCAATATTTGATGTGTCTCATCTTTGTAGGTGAATTAATTACAAAATGGCGGCCGATCAAAAAAAGTGGGGGGAAAGTTTTATAATCAAAATTTCTCCTATTTATAATTAATTTAGAGTTTTGAGCATTGGCAGAGGTGTTAAATAGACTTTATTCTAAAAAATGTGCTATTCAAAATTATTAAAAATTAATTAAATTGAGATTAGCGGCCAATTAATCACATTTCCATTGTTCGGTCCGACAAAGTTAGCGATTGAAATTACGACCAGTTCTACATAACCTAGAGCTTTGAAATTTTATACACGTATGTAACTCCCGTGACAATGCAATATTTGATGTGTCTCATCTTTGTAGGTGAATTAATTACAAAATGGCGGCCGATCAAAAAAAAGTGGGGGGAAAGTTTTATAATCAAAATTTCTCCTATTTATAATTAATTTAGAGTTTTGAGCATTAGCAGAGGTGTTCAATAGATTTTACTCTACAAAATGTGCTATTCAAAATAATTAAAAATTAATTAAATTGAGATTAGCGGCCAATTAATCAATTTCCATTGTTTGGGCCGACAAAGTTGCGGATTGAAATTACGACCAGTTCTAGTTAATCTAGAGCTTTGAAATTCTATTCACGTATGTAACTCCCGTGACAATGCAATATTTGATGTGTGTCATCTTTGTAGGTGAATTAATTACAAAATGGCGGCCGATCAAAAAAAGTGGGGGGAAAGTTTTATAATCAAAATTTCTCCTATTTATAATTAATTTAGAGTTTTGAGCATTGGCAGAGGTGTTAAATAGACTTTATTCTAAAAAATGTGCTATTCAAAATTATTAAAAATTAATTAAATTGAGATTAGCGGCCAATTAATCACATTTCCATTGTTCGGTCCGACAAAGTTAGCGATTGAAATTACGACCAGTTCTAGTTAATCTAGAGCTTTGAAATTTCTATACACGTATGTAACTCCCGTGACAATGCAATATTTGATGTGTCTCATCTTTGTAGGTCAATTAATTTCGGCCTATCACAAAAAAGAGGGGGTGAAATTTATAATCAAAAATTTCTCTTCTTTTAAAATACAAATTGTCTTATTGTATCGTGTATATGTATATAACTCATACGTATTAATATTTTATTATAAAAACTAAAAAGAGTTAAATAAAATAATATAAAAAAAAATTTAAAAACAACGCTTTTATAAATGTACTAAAAAGAGAAAAATAATTATGTATAATTTCTTTAAAATTATATTAAAAATTAATATATGTTACTAAAACTAAAAGCGTTGGGCGCGCAAATTAACAATCTCTTGCAATTTGCATTGCAGAGGATCAACTAACCTTAATTCACCGATACTTGAATCAAAAAATAAAAATAAAATACATATAACCAAGTATTTATTAATTTAAATAAGCGAAAAATAAAATAAAATAATCTAACTAGAACATTTGAGTCACTTCAAACTGTTTTGCCTAACTACCCGCCAAGTCATATGAAAATGTATTCATAAAACATATAATAGGCCTATTTATACAATTAAAATTTGCAAATCCCGCGCCCAACGCTTTTAGTTTTAGTAACATATATTAATTTTTAATATAATTTTAAAGAAATTATACATAATTATTTTTCTCTTTTTAGTACATTTATAAAAGCGTTGTTTTTAAATTTTTTTTTTATATTATTTTTTTACGATTACATTAACTTTACCTGTCCAACCTACGGTTGATGGGCAAAGTTAAAAACCAAATAGAGGGGCCTATTCGTCGCTGTCATATATATGAACAGAATTTCAAATTATTTCTATTAATTATACCCTGGAAAATATAGTGAAATAGGATTTAATCATTTTGCTAATACACAAGAAATAGCGCATTTTTTTTCTTGCCCACAAAGACAAATGATTCTTCTGTGTCACGAATTCCTTTCCCTAAAAAAAATTTTGTATGAACCTTTTTTTTTTTTTACAATCTTTGTCGCTTGACTTTTCAAATTTATTTATTTTTTTTACTTTGCCCTTTCGATTAGTGAGGCAGGGTTTCATATATTTTTTATGACTACCATGAGACAAATTTATTTTTTCCCCTAGCAAAACTAAATTTTTGCCATCCTCCTGACAATTTTTTTTTTTTCCTCCAGGGAAATTTTTTTTTCTCTCAACGAAATTTTTTCCCTTACATGGAAATCACTCGCGGCCCCCTTGGGTGACGGGGCACTCCGGTTGGGAACCACTGAAATAGAGGCTAAGAGAGAAATATTTTCTTAAAAGGAAGAACAGAAAACAATAAATCGAATTCGGTGTTTTTAGTATAAATAATTTATTTACCAAGCTTCACAATGAGATATGTGATATAGAAGAAAATCTCAGTCAATGGGTAGCCTCTATCGAATTAAAACTCCCATTCTAGAAAATAATTTCGACTTTAATTTTATTTTTTAAATTTATATTAAGGTGCGAGTCTCGAAAAACCGTTAGGACACTATTGACTACCGAATTACTCTAGGCGTCAAGAGATGGCGTTAGTTTTTCCCGTAGAAATACAAGGGATTTATTCCATTTCATTTGAAAGTTTCCAGCTAATTAATTAAGGGTAAAAAATTAATTATTTTTTAACACAAAGATTACTAATTTAATTATCTATAAGTTATAGAGAGAATTTTTTAAAAATATCTTTTATTTAATGCGATTAATCTAAAAAAAAAATTTTATTTTTTCGAAAATCAAAAAAAGGGCTTCTATAAGTTGTAGACATTTTGAATAGCTTTATTTTTAAAAAAATTTGAGGTCGATAGTTTCAAAATTGTGGCAGCTGGAAACTCCCAAAATTAGCACCCTGAGACGCGCGAGCCTTACTTAAAGCCGAAAGTTTTTGGGAGTTTTATTTCGATTGAAGCTACCAACGGTCTGGCATCACCTTTCATACATCTCTATTTATTTACAAGTTTTTCAATTTTTTTTTTTAACATTATCCTGATCTAGTCTAAAAAAATATTATTTGCTTTAAAGAGTAAATCTCATTTTCGAACTATTTAATAAATGCGGTACTTAATTCTCTTTAATATTACTTTAAAAAAATTCAACTAAAATCATCAATAATTTAGGTCTGGAAATTACTCGGATAATACTGTAATTACAGTCTTTACTTTTTTTTTTAAGTTTTATACATTCATATTTTTCGAATATACTTCTATCAGTGATATAGAACAATTTCTGGTCAATCTATTGACAAGTAAAAATAATATTTAGAGGAAGGATTTAGTCGATCCAAGCAAAGTGTGCTGGTTCTAATGGCACTATGGATGCTGTTTTTCGTTTTTGATTTTGATTCTTCTGTTGATTTGATGTTTGTTGTTTTTTAACCGGGGCTGTTCTTGATTCAGTGAGTTCTGCATTCAATTTATTCTTAAAATAATTCTCCAAAAAACGAACATGACCTAGAAAAAATATAATTGTTGACAGATTTGATAATAATTCACTCAATTTTTTCCTCCGACAATAATATAAGCGATTACTGACCTTCCACAACCGGGAAAGTAAAAAAATATTACCTGGGTTAAGTCCAACATTTGCTAATTTACGTAGATGATGTCTTTCACTGTATTTATCCAGAACAGAAACTGCTCGACTTACGCCAGCTTGAGGATGTCTAATTTTATGTTCTGTTATATCGGCTCCTAATAATTCTTCCTCTTCCTCCAAACGAATTGGAATAACTAGGTTAATCAACTGAAATAATAGATTACTATTTACTTTATTTAAAAAAGTTTCAATACATCCAATAGTAATTTTTTTTTGTTTTTAAACAGCGGTAATATTCGACAATTTTTATTTCGAACATTTCGACAGTTTATAAGCTACTCTTTTTAACAGGAACAGGTAGATGAAGGCAGCCAGCAAAGAACAAAAACTTTATTTAAATATCGTCGCCGTTTCGGGAACTCGTCGCTCCCATCTTCAGGACGATAAATTGTTAATGCTGTTTAGATTTATACATGTAGGGCATACAAAATTGCAACACAAATCTGCATGTACCATTAAATTTATTTATTTATTTATTTGAAATTCCTATCGGGATCCCCGTTTATTTGCCCGAGGTGCTTTCGTGCACGGAGACACACACCTCAAACCCAACCGGCCTCTGGCCGTAGCCATCTACCGGCACCCCGTGAAGTTACATCATTTCCTATCTCTAACTCCTCCTCCTGCTTTCGTCTCTAGCTAGTGAACTAATCCTTATTCCTGGTTCCAACCGGCTCCTTATATCCAACCTCTTCTATGCTATGGAGGATGTCCTGGTTTGAGGAGGGACTCCCTCAGCACCGGCGTGTAGCCTACTCCTTTCGAAGAATGCATCACTGAGAGGGAACCTTCTTTACGTCCCTTCCACAGGACGGGATGTCACAGCAACTCCCTCTCCTCGTAGAGTTGCCTGAGGGCTATTGTGGTAAGATCCTATATTCCAATCCAGGGCTTGCTTGAGGATTTGTTTACATTAAATAAATAGATAGGATTAGAAGGCCTTGTTCAGTCCGTTGAATAAAACAAAATATATTTTAAAAAATATATCCTATTTATTTATTAATTTAATTTCCTCATACCACAGGTTTCGACCGTTGTGCCGCAGGTCTTCCTCAGTGAGAAGAGAGTCTGGAAATTTGTGGATGCATTACAAAACAAGTTATTAAAATACAGTACAAAATTGTCAAATGACATACCTATAATAGTGTGTGCATCAACAAAGGTCCAGATCTCCCTCTATTTGTGTGCCAGCAATGCATCGAATCTATCGGGCAGTCGATTTGTTTATGAAAGGATTACTTTTAAAGAGATTATTTTAAAATAGGTGAATTCTAAACCTGCGGCATCTGTCTTACATTTTTCAAACTATTTCTAATCTGATTTACAAATTTAACACGTTTTTCATAAACAAATCGACTGCCCGATAGATTCGATGCATTGCTGGCACACAAATAGAGGGAGATCTGGACCTTTGTTGATGCACACACTATTATAGGTATGTCATTTGACAATTTTGTACTGTATTTTAATAACTTGTTTTGTAATGCATCCACAAATTTCCAGACTCTCTTCTCACTGAGGAAGACCTGCGGCACAGCGGTCGAAACCTGAGGTATGAGGAAATTAAATTAATAAATAAATAGGATATATTTTTTAAAATATATTTTGTTTTATTCAACGGACTGAACAAGGCCTTCTAATCCTATCTATTGGTAAATCTACAGTCCTGGGTGAGTGCAACTTAATTAAATAAATATTTTTATTTAATGAAAAATCCCGCACGCCAAGGATTTGAACAGGGATCTTCTTTGCAGAAGCTGACACCCTAGCTCACTACACCAGCGAGCCCTCTCCTGTACCATTGAATGTATGTTTAATTGTCTATGAGAATCGTAGTAGGTGCCTGGACTTAATTTATTGTTGAATGGGCCAGAAACATCAGCACTGACCAAGAGTAAAAGACTCAGTCACGTACTACGATTCTCATAGACAATTAAACATACATTCAATGGTATATGCAGATTTGTGTTGCAATTTTGTATGACCTATATCTAAACAACATTAACAATTTATCGTCCTGAAGATGGGAGCGACGAGTTCCCGAAACGTCGACGATATTTAAATCAAGTTTTTGTTCTTTGCTGGCTGCCTTCATCTACCTGTTCCTGTTGATTATCACTCAGCCATTAATTTCTTTTCAAGCTACTCTTTTTAGATTTACTCACTGTGAGAAATACTTGAAAAAAAATCTCGACATCGAATTTTTGACATGAATCGAATACTTTCTCTCTATATATAAATATTTCATATATAGGGTAAGAGAAAGTAAAAATATCCTTTCATATGTTAACGTGTCTGAATATTAATTATATCGATCTCTGGGAACCAAATTAAAATTTTTAACATTAAAAAAATCTGGTGTGACTGGCGCACAGCACACAACTTTCTCTTGCCTTCGGTAATCGAAAGTTGTGTTCTGTGCTTGTCACACCAGATTTTTCGTGTCGACATGTATTTAGTTTCCGACAGTAGGGTACAATTGAATTCAAGATGTAAAATTTATAAGTATGGGAAAATATTTATATTTTGTTACCATGGCAACCATTTCTCCTATCTACCCTATGAAATACAAGAGTAAAGTGGTCTTCAAACAATTTTGAGAGCAAAATCAGAATATACATTTGAAAGAGCACCTAAAAAATAAATGATTTTTGAATTTTAATCAAAATCGTTAGAGCGAATTTTGAGAAAATCGAAAAAAACTGAAAAAGTACATCAGTAAAGTATTAGTACTCTTTGGCCGATTTTGATTAAAAGCTTATTTTCACGCCCTATGAGACTGTCTAACTTAAATATAAAATTTCAACCTCCTAGCTCAATTCCTTCATGCTTAAAATTGAACACACACAGACAGACAGACACACAGACAGACAGACCATGTCGCGAAAACCACTTTTTGGATTCAGGGGACCTCAAAACGTGAAGATCCATCAAAATCTCGACATCGAATTTTTGACATGAATCCAATACTTTCTCTCTATATATATATTACATATATACATAGGTAAGAGAAAGTAAAAATGTATAGAAATAAATATCTCTGTAATTTACTGAAAATTTGTGCCCGGGCGCCTGGAGGGTAGGCATCCTTCATTCTTGAGATGCATTGCACGGCTGCTGAGGATAGGCGCTATTAGCCTAAGTAAGCCCATACAAGGCAGGCGGGCTATCAACTACACCAAGCCCGAGGGCGATATAACTGATTCCATCATATTAACATAATTAACTCTCATTTAAAGTCTATATGTTATTGTTTAAAGACTAAATGGTCTCAAAAACTTAAAAAATAAATTTTTATATAAAATTTTTTTTTTTTTTTTTTTTTAAAACATTCACACTCACACTCACACACACATTCACACTGTCTTTTCGGCAACTTAGGCCATTTAAGACATTTACGATATCCGTTATTTATGAATTTATATATATGGGGTCCAGGCATTTTTATTTAAGCCATCTGGTATCCAGATGGCTTAAATAAAATCATCGGACTGCCTGGGGTCCGAACCCGCGACGTTTGGTATATGAGGTTAGCACGCTAACCTCTACACCACGCCCCGTGGGCATAAAAAATTTAATATAAACAATACCCAAAGCATAAGAACAGTTGAAAAAAAACTCCAAGCTGAAAGACAAAGAACTGAAAGTGTTTGAACTCCAAGAAGATACCATCCACCACCTAAAAAAATAATAATTAGATATATATTTAAAATATTTTTATAAATATTATTTATTAATTGACCTTTAAAGAGTCCTGATCTAAATGAAGTAGTATCCAGAGGCAACGGATTATCAGCAAATAAACCAACCGCTATAACGCCCCAAATAGCAGAACAACCTAAAAAAAAGTCAATAATTGAGATGAGATGGTATAAACAGGAAAAAGCGAATGTGTACCATGAACAGCAGAAGCTCCAACAGGGTCATCAACTCCGAGGCGGTCGAGCACAGGCATCGAGAGACAAGCAATTAATGCACCAACTGCACCCACAAGAAGCGAGTCCCAAGAGGAGTAGAGGAAACATCCGGCTGAAAACATTTAAATTATTTACTTCATTTAAATTAATTGAGGAATTTGAATTTATTATTCTTATACAGAAGCAAGCAGAAGGGCACGGGACTTAAAAATTGGACATAAGAAAAACAATTTTATTTAAAACTTGTTAATAAAATAATTATTTAGTAGAAACAGCCATGGACGTAACTAGAGGGTGACGGCCCCCCAGAAGAGCTCGTGCCCTCCCCCCCCTCTCCAGAAAGCTTTCCGCCCCTAGAAAAATTAAAACAATAAGGAACCTCCCGGAGGATGGCTGGTCCCAATGCCCCCCTCTCTAGTTACATCCATAGAAACAGCTAAAGTTATATAATTTGAATCTTTGAAATTTTTTTTTTGTAGTAGGCCTAATATTTAGTAGTAAATATTATGTGCCCCTCACATAGGAGGATATATTTGCAGTAATAGCTTAATAGGAAGGATAAATGATGACTTTTCACTCCAAAAAATCAAATTAGTCATTGTATAGTTATTTTATTTATTCTCTTCTAAACATCTCTAGTCCAACAATAATAAAAATTTCACGAATCTGAAGTCAACCGCAATCACAATTTTTTAGGCACAAAAATCATTTTATGATTTTTGATTTAAAAAAATTTAATTTCTTGACCTTAATTAATAGCTTTTTTTTTATTTCTCTTATCTTTCCTATGAAGTGTAAGAGTAAAGTGGTCTTCAAAAGATTTCTTTGGCAAATTGAGAATATACCATTTAAAGAGCATCTAAAAAATAATTGATTTTTGAATTTTAATCAAAATTGTTGCAGCGGATTTTGAGAAAATCGAAAAAAATTAAAAAAGTGCATCAGTAAAGTATGTAGAAGAATGAATAAAAAGGCCAAGCAGCTATTATTATTTCTTTATTGGTATCAAACCCACAGCGACGTTTCGGTCGACTCTGCGACCATCTTCATGGCTAGGGTTTAGTCAATAGTAACCCTCTTGAGTTCTTTGATAGACATTTATGTATAATTTATTCAATACGATCTATCACAATTACATGCTGCGCCAGTCAGATTTAATATTAAATAAATATTAATTAACCCTCTTGAGTTCTTTGATATACATTTATGTATAATTTATTCAATACGATCTATCACAATTACATTCAGCGCCAGTCAGATTTAATATTAAATATTTAATATTTATTTAATATTAAATCTGACTGGCGCTGAATGTAATTGTGATAGATCGTATTGAATAAATTATACATAAATGTCTATCAAAGAACTCAAGAGGGTTACTATTGACTAAATCCTAGCCATGAAGATGGTCGCAGAGTCGACCGAAACGTCGCTGTAGGTTTGATACCAATAAAGAAATAATAATAGCTGCTTGGCCTTTTTACTCATCCTTCTACATATTGATTCAGCTATTCATCTCGCTTAAATATCAGTAAAGTACTAGTACTCTTTGATCGATTTTGTTTAAAAGCTTATTTTCACGGTCCAGGAAGGTTCAAAACTTAAATATAAAATTTCAATCTCGTAGTCTTTCATGATTAAAATTGAACCCAGACAGACAGACCATGTCGCGAAAACAACTTTTTTGGTCCATCAAAATCATCTCGACATCGAATTTTTGACATGAATCCAATACTTTCTCTCTATATATATTAACATATATAGAGGTAAGAGAAACTAATAACATTAGTTTATTTTTACTTTCTCTTAGCCTATATATGAAATATATAGAGAGATAAAGTATTTTAATATGAACTTGTAAGCTTTACAACACATTCATTAAAAAAGCAATACTTCCAGAAAAAATATCCCCCCCTCCAAAAATTAAATTTTAGCTTCGCCCTTCTTGTCAATGAAAAATTATTCTTTTAAGAAAAGTATTTTATCTAATAAATAGTAGCTATATAATAAAACACGGACCTTGTTGTTGAATTAATTAATCTTTTATTAGTATTAGGTGATTGGTACCTGTGATAGCAACTAGAGAACCCAGGATACCATTAATAATATCCATTATATCAACCAGTCCTTTATTGAGAAACATGGAAAAGATAAGACTAATAGTTCCTCCACCGAAAGTTGAAACCATCGTCATGACTGCAGCCCTCGCGGCATACGACCACTTAGCTCCAGAAACTCCATAAGTGCTGAAATATAATTAATTTTTTAAAACTGGCCGGAAAATTGATTAAAGAATATAATTACCTGCCGGAGTTAAATGCAAGCCAACCCCACCAAAGAACAAAGAGCCCCATGACAGCATTAACCGGTGACCCTAAGGGCAGAGGTGCTAAGCCCTCCGCGTAACGGCCTAATCGAGGCCCCAGCATAAGAGCAGAGGCAAATGCTGAAGCACCACCAACGAGATGAACTGGTCCAGAACCGGCGATGTCGACAACTCCCATCTGAGAGAGGAAACCATGCTCGCCCCAGACCCAACCCGCCGGAATGCAGTAGACGATCGTATTGAAAAATGAAAACACACAATAGGCCTGGGAAGAAATTTATATAATATTACAAATAAATAAATATTTAAAGGAAAAAAAAATTATTTCAACCTTAAAATTGCACCGTTCCGCCATGGCACCCGATACGATTGTAGTCGCCGTCGTTGCAAAACTCAATTGGAAGATGAACGCCGCAAATATCGGGCCCATTAGGGGATCATCGATTGAAGGGTCCACAAAAAAATCACCCCAGCCAAAGAAAGGAGTTCGGTGCTCTCTAAAGAAAGGAATGAAATTTTTAAATTATCATCTATTAACATGAATTTAATTTTAGGTAGGAATTTTCCGTTACACCCTCAGTTAGGCCGTCTAAAAAGTCAACTCACTTATCACGTCCGAAACTGAGCGCAAATCCAAAAATCCAATAAGTGAGGCCACCGAGAGAGACATCAATTGCATTCTTCATCATTATATTCACTTCATTTTTTACCGACACACAGCCAGATTCAAGCATTCCAAAACCTTTTAAGTAAGAAACATCATTAATTATTAATTAATTAATAATCAATTAATAAAGTTAGCGTTGAAAATACAATCGTAGATTTACAAAATTGCACCTGAGCCGGAAATAAAAAAAAACTAAAAAAACAAATTCTTTTAAAAAATAATTGATAGGCCTTTATTGAAAAAAAAAACTAATTTTTTATAAACTAATTGCGTTTTCAAATTCATTTCACCAAATCTCTCAGAGAGCATGTTCGCATGTTCGTTTGAAAATTTCTCTAGAAGATTTATAATTTTCTGTGGCAATTAATTAAAAACGACTTAAGACACTCTGTGACAAAACTCTGTAAAATTCACCCTTTGCTCTTAAATTGTTTTTTAAAAAATATAAAAAATTTTTAGATGTGTTTCAAGCCTAAAAAATTTTCAATTTTTTCAGTTTTTTTGATTTTCTCGAAATTCTCAAAAAAAAAAAATTTTTTAATCGATCACTGTATAGATTTTTTTTTTAACACTTACACTTTTTTCCCATTCACACATCCATACACACGGTCTATTCGGCAACTTAGGCCATTCAAGACTTTAAATTATACCCGTTATTTGTAAATATATCAATTAGGGGTACAAGCATTCTTATTTAAGACATTTGGTATCCAAATGGCTTAAATAAAATCATCGAACTGCCTGGGATCCGAACCCTCGACCCTTGGTATACAAACTAGTATAGGCCCAAGGGGCTTGGAGTAGTTGGTAGCGTGCCTACCTTCTATACCGAACGTCTCGGGTTCGGACCCCAGGCAGTCCGATAATTTTATTTTAAGGCATTTGGATACCAAATGACTTAAATAAAAATGCCTGGACCCCACAATTGATATATTAAACATACTGATTATCGTAAAAAGTCTTAAATGGCCTCAGTTGCCGAAAAGACTGTGTGAATGTGTGTGAATGTGAGTGTGAATGAGAAAAAAAAAAGTGTGAATGTTTAAAAAAAAAAAAAAAAAAAAAACTAGTATAGATAGATATATTTTATTTATATTGCAATAAACAAAATAAATTCTCCATTTTTGCCCTTGGGCTTGGCGTAGTTGGTAGCGCGCCTGCCTTGTATACCAAGGGTCGAGGATTCGGATCCCAGGCAGTCCGATGATTTTATTTAAGCCATTTGGATGCCAAATGGCTTAAATAAGAATGCCTGGACACAGAATTGATATATTTACAAATAACGGGTATCGTTCAAAGTCTTAAATAATCTAAGTTGCCGAAAAGACTGTGAGTGTGAATGGGAAAAAAGTGTGAGGGTTTAAAAAAAAATTCCATTTTGAATTCTGTTGTAGCCTACCTACTGCCAAAATCTAAATATATGTTGTTATAACATCTAGTGCGACAAGCACATTTTCTTTTAATTATTGATATATTTAAAAATCTGGTGTGATGATCCCACAGCACCCAACTTTTTCTTTATTTGAAAGCTGCTTGTAGCACCAGATTTTTTGTTACAAAATAGTTTCCGACAGTACCGTACTTTAGAATTCAAGATGTAAAATTGATTTGTCGAAAAATAAAATATATCGATGCGGTATAATCCTAAATAATCACAGCAGGCGAAAGAGATCGATTAAAAAATTTTTTTTTGAGAATTTTGGTAAAATCAAAAATATTGAAAAAATACTTCAGTAAAGTTCGGGTTCTTATTTTTGCGAGTATAGGGGTCTATGGGTTAAATATCAAATTCCAACCTCTTAACTCATTTCGTTTTTCCTTTATTTTGACCACCACAGACAGGCCACTTTTTTTGGACTCAGTAGGCTTCAAAATGTATATTTCCATCAAAAACTCGATATCGAAATTTCTAAGAAGAATAATTTTATTTTATAATTATTCAATAAAATCGCCCTTGACCTATGGCACAGAGGTAGAGCATTAGCTTCTAGGACCAAAGGTCGAGGGTTCGCATTCCGTCTCAGGCGAAAAAAATAATTTAAATTGAGTTGAATTCCATTAAATAAAAATAAATAGAGACAGAGTCTAAATGGTCTCAGTCCGAAAAAGACCTTAAACAAATTTACAAATAAATAAAAAAAATCACTTTTCCTATTTGTTTTTCCAAAGATTTAACCACCTTGGCGTTAAAGTTAAAAAGCTCATATACCTGTCTGCATAGTGAATATAATAAATGCAGACGTCATCACCCAATTGGAATCTTCCATATCCAAATCCAACATCCAAGGAATTTCAGTTGTTGCCGATTCATTGTTATTTGTTTGATTTGAGGACATCTTATACCGAATTATTTCCTTAACCGTTCATAGTAATCTCTTTTTCTTAAACACCACTCGAAAAGAACTGATTTTAAAGGTCACCAGATTCTAGAATCGTCTCAAAAACATATTTATTATTCATATGTTTGGTGACTTTTGTTAGCAAAACACTATTTATTATTTAAAGGGCTCTTTATTTAAAACCAAGACCTTGGAGGTTCTTAATATGAATTCAATAGAGAAGAAGGCTACTTACTGCCTATGTGTGGAGACACGAACTGGAAAACTTTAGCCTTTTGCCTTGTTGAATATTTTTGAATCACCCCGATGGCCTAGAGACTTGAGGTGTTGAGAAATATCAATAAAGATATGTCATAGCCTTAAAGTCATGGGTTAAAGGTTTGGATTAGGCAGTCCAATTACTGAGTATCGTTAAACTTATTATAAAATAACATTACTAGCAAAAACAAAATAACATAAAATAATTTGGCGGCGGGCCTGGCAAGAAGAAGGAACAACAACCACCAAGATCATTGTCGTTAAACAATGCCAAGTGCTGCTCAGTGGCGGATTAATGCAATTTTGTCGGGGGATTGCCCCCACCGCCCCCTCCCCCCTTTAATCCGCCCCTGGTGCTGCTGAAAATCGGGATAGGTGGCCCACGAAAAACAAATCCATTGAACGCCGCTGGAAACCATCGATATACTGTATTTAAAATAAATAATAAATAAATTTATAAAAGTCAAATGGCCTATGCAGCCGAAATGACTTTAAAAAAAAAATATATAAAAAAAAACGAAAATTTTTTTGATATTTTAACATGTTAGGCTTCTTGAAAATTTCAATAAAATCGGACAAAAATATTCTTAAAATCTATTAGGCATAGATTTACTTAATTTGTTTGTATTTGTATTTTTTGGTGGTCAAGAGCCAATATGGGCTCCGACCCCGAATTGTCTTGAGTTACCAAAAGATCAGAGGTCATTTGGGCCATTAGCAAAAATTTATTTAGCTAATGTCCTCTATTCCTTCATTTTTGAAAAGATTTTGATAGTTATTTTCTTTAAATAAACAAATAAGGAATAGTCCAAAGTTCGAAGGCATTTAAAATTCGCCCTAGCCGCTGTCTAATTCCGCTAGTCTCCGAGAGAGTTCTCTACTGTACTGACTCCTCGTTGCTCACTTCAGCAGCCATTTTGTTTTCTCTCTTTCTGTGAGTCACTTCACTCTCATTCATTTATTTGCTGCCTGTTGCTTCTCCATAGCAATCATTTTCACTTGTGCAATTAAACACTCAACAAATCGCATGCTTATTGTTTTATATTGTGCTCAGTGAAGGATCAACGAACAGAATACAAACAAAAATGAATAATAAACGGTGCGCCCGATGTGAGAAAACAGTGTATCCGACAGAGGAACTCAAATGTCTTGACAAGGTAAAGAAATCTTCATTTTTTTCTATTTTTTTTTTTATTCTATATAATCATCAATTAGTAGTAATAATCTCATATTAATTTTAATTAAACATATTCCGCTTGGTGATTAATTTAATTCAAATGGGATGTATTCAAACTCCCTTCTATTTGGGTGTGGCTAATAATAGCTTTAAATTTGATTCAATTAACTCACAAGCAACAGATCAAGACAGGAGCTTTAGGGATGCTGCCTGTTTCTTTTTTTTTTCTCTTATTTACTTAATTACCATGAATTCTTTTCACTAACCGACTTATAAAAGAACGTATAATCATATAAAATTTGACATTTTTAAAAGTTCACCGATTTTTACAAAACAATTTGAAAATTTTTACTTTGATGTTTGTCGTGTCTGTGTGTAGTCAAATTCTTTCTCACTTTCAAATTAACAGAAAAAAAATTATTTATTTTTTAATTATAATAAATTTTGATCCATATCATTAAACTGGAAGTTTAACTTTATTGATTTTTTTTTTATGCTCACATTTATTCCAATTATATTATTGTTAAAATATAATTTTTTTTTTTTTATTGTCATATATGGACCCTGTTATGCAATGGTGTGTCAAAGACCAAACATCGAGTTTTGAGAAAATCAACAATAAAGTTTTTTGTTTACATTGGATTACATATAATTTTTCTTGTTAATTGTGCTAGTAACATTAAATATAAATTTTTTTAAGACATATTTCATAAAAAATACTATTAATTAAAGCATTTGAAACAATATTCCGTGCTTAACTCATTTTTTGAATTTTTTGGTCTTTGACACACCATTGCATAACAGGGTCCATATATATGTCATCTTTTATCAACAATTATTATATTGTGAAGCTTGGTATTATTAATCACAATCAATATTGATTTGAAAAATTCATTATTTTTGCTTCTACTGAGAGACTCAGTTTTTTGAAAGGTGAACATAAATTGCCCGAGCTTAGGCAGGTCCCTCTAAGGCTCTCTTTCTTCCCATTCCATTCATTAAACGTTGGTTCGGCTTGTCTTCTTATCGTATCTCTTATAATTCTTCAAACTTGTTTCAATAGGATTTTTTATTTTATATTAAATGGGAATCTCAAATGTTGATATGCGTTAATTCGTTCATTCAATTTAGATATGCGTTAATCCATCCTATAGTAGCAATATTATCAAATTTTATTCATAATCGATTATTCTTTTATATCCATCATATTTATTTTAATACAAAGTTCATTTGAAAAAAAATCCCGTCATGTATTTTCGGTTATTAATTAGTTAAACATCTTTTATATCAATATTTGAATGAACTTAAAAAAAATGTAATATTTAAATAAATTTATTACTTTCTCTTAGCTATATATATAAATGTTAATATATAGAGAAAGTATTTGATTCATGTCAAAAATTCGATCTCGAGATTTTGATGGAAATACACGTTTTGAGGTCCCCTGAATCCAAAAAAGTGGTTTTCGCGACATGGTTGGTCTGCCTGCCTGGGTGTGTGTGTGTGTGTGTGTGTATGTGTGTTCGATTGTAAGCATGAAGGAATTGAGCTATTAGGCTGAAATTTTATATTTAAGTTAAGCACCTCCCTGGAGCATGAAAATAAGCTTTTAAACAAAATCGGCCAAAAAGTACTACCTACTTTACTGATGTACTTTTCCACTTTTTTTCGATTTTCTCAAAATTCACTATAACAATTTTGATTAAAATTCAAAAATCAATTATTTTTTAAATGCTATTTCAAATGTATATTCTCATTTTGCCCTCAAAATTGTTTGAAGCACTCTTTACTCTTGTACTTCATAGGAAAGATAGAGGAAATGATTGCCATGACTACAAAATATAAATATTTTCCTATATTTATAAATTTTATATCTTGAATTCTAATATATCGGCGGAAACGAAATATATCTCGAAACAAAAACTGGTGCGACCATTCACACCAGATTTTTTTAGTAAACATGCGATTTTGAATAAAATGGGTCAAAGTACTTTTTTCAGTTTTTTACTTTTTTTTAAAAAAGAATAATTAAATAAATTATTAATATATAGATTTTCCAATTTAAATTTAATTTTCCTATTTAAAATATATATTCTCATATTCTCCTCAAAATTGTTTGAATCACATTTTACTATTGATTATAAATTTTACTTCTTGGATATATAGCCTACTATTTTAATATACTACTATGACCGCACATCACACAACTTTCGATTAGTGAACATAACAGAAAGTATTGTGCTCAACGAAATATTTTTTATTACAAATTTTTCTTTATTTCATAATATCTCTCCCATTTGATAATTCTTATTTAGGATCTTTGTATAATTAAACAACAAGTTAACAAGAAACAATTAGCAGCGTGATCTTATCTCTCCTTCAGCCTCGATTAAAACTTACTTTATCTCTCTATTTAATTAAAATTTATCCTTCACTATCTTTAAACCTAATCAAAAAAATTATTTATCGTAATTGTGCCTAAAATTTCATCAATTGGAAAAGATAAGTCTATATATTAATAATTTATTTAATTATTCTTTTATTTGATAATTTTTCAAATTTATTATAAAAACAAAAGAAATGTTTTATTCTGGTTTATTTATTTATTTTTGCTGGCTTATATTGATAGCTGTTATATATTATCATCTAAAATAAATATAAATTTCATATTTAATCTATCAGCTTCACTCTTCTTAAATTTTTGTCTACGAATTTTCTTAAAATAGGGTATACCGACTTGCTAATTTTTTTTTTTTTAACATAAGTGAACTTTATTATTTAAATTTCTTAGTGTCCCAAATTCCATCTCAACCTACTCTCACTTGCTATTTAAAAGTCTCTTGTATGTTGTTTTTTTTTTTTTACTCAGATCCCCGTCACTTATTTAATAAAAGCCGATTAGCAGAGAGCAGGATTAATCTAATTAGTCAAATTCTTAAAAAAAAGACAACCCAAAATTAAATAAACTAAAAATTTGTTAATCTTTTTTCACTTTTTTGAAATTTTGTAAATATCCATTTAGCCTAAAATTGTGTAAACATTACTAATCTTCCTTTTAGAATCATATTCAGTTTGTTTTTCATTTAGATTAGCCATTAGCCTCTGTTTCTTTTTTTTTTCTATTTATAAATTCCTTTTGAAATGTTACAAATAAATAAAACCCATTAAGATAACCATTATGAACTTAAGCAGTTTTTAACCTTTGACTTTAATGTTCTAAATTTGCATTTGAAAATATTGAGTAAAAATTTAAAGTATAAAGAATGAAAGAACCCCGGAAACTCTATTATCCCCACCCTCTCTCTTTTGTCCTTCTAAAACAAAGGTAAATTAACAGAATTAATTTATTAAGATAGTTGAATTACTTAAGAAATTATGTAATCACCTTCTAATGCCATAATTTACCAATGCTTGAGCTCACATTTTGCTTGATTTTGATCTTGTTTTTTTATTTAAAAAATATATCAATAAAAATCTGGTGTGACTGGCGCACAAGACACAACTTTCTCTTACCTTCAGTAATCGAAAGTTGTGTTCTGTGCTTGTCACACCAGATTTTTTGTGTCGACATGTATTTAGTTTCCGACAGTAGGGTACAATTGAATTCAAAATGTAAAGTTTATAAAGGTGGGAAAATATATATATTTTGTTACCATGGCAACCATTTCTCCTATCTTTTCTATGGAGTACAAGAGTAAAGTGGTCTTGAGAAGATTTCAATGACAAAATGAGAATATACATTTTAAAGAGAATCTAAAAAATAATTGATTTTTGAATTAAAAAAAAAATTGTTGGAGCGAATTTAGAGAAAATCGAAAAAAATTGAAAAAGTGCATCAGTAAAGTACTAGTACTTTTTAGTCGATTTTTTTCAAAAGTTTCGTGTCACGTCCAATTGGGATGCCTGACTCAAATATAAAATTTCAACCTCCTAGCTCTTTTCGTTCTTGAGATATTTTGTTAACAGACACACACCATGTCGCAAAACCCACTTTTTTGGATTCAGGGAACCTCAAAACGTGTATATCCGTCAAAATCTCGAATTTTTGACATGAATCCAATACTTTCTCTCTATATATACTGACATATATAGAGTTAAGAGAATTGAAATTTAAGTGTTTTTCGGTGTTTAGAATCAGAAACTCCAGCATTAGAACAGAAAAAAAAAATGTTTTTGTTGAACTGTTATTATTAATATTGTAGATATTAGAAGTATTGGAATTTTAAAGGATGTTCATATTAAAATGATTCGTAAATATTTTAATACATTAGAATCAATTATTCTTCCTTGTTGATTCATTGATATGATTCATTCATCACTAGACTCAATAAGAATTTAATTTAAATGGTGACCCGAAATGAGCTCACCATTAATTAAAAGACATTCAATAATTTCTTCTTTTTTGTATTGTTTTAATTTGTTAAATATTTATTATAAAATGAGTTCGGAACACCTCCATGTTTTACGGCTATTCCCCCACGTCTTTCATTCTGATTGGGTTTTTTTCGAACGTTTGCCTTACACGGATACTGGTATTGACGTGACGTAGGCTCTTGTGGTTGACCACTGACTGAATAGTGTGACCAAATAATGAACGTCCATCATATTGTTGTATTGACGGAGATAAGAGCACAAAATATTAAAAAAAAAATATTTTTAATCGAACTTAATATGCTTTTTTCTTCAAGTCAGATGAGACTTTAATATAGACTATATTCGTAAATTTGCTTTGAAATTTGGGCTATTTGGGAATTTTATTAATTTGGACACTCCAAGTTTCTGGAAATTTGTATATTAGCCTCATTCAGGGGCGTATATAGAAATTTTTTTTCGGGGGGGGCCCGAAGTGAAAATTTTTCTGCGGAAATTTTTTTTTTTTTTAAACTAATTTTTTTTTCACACGAAATTTTTCGCGGAACATTTTTTCCTTTGCGGAACCAAAGTTTTCCATCCTGCGGAAAAATTTGTTGCGCTGATTTCTGTATATCCCTATATATGTATATGTGTTTGGGAAATTTCGGGGGGGAGGGCCCGGGCCCCCTCGCCCCCCCCCCTTATATACGCCCCTGGCCTCATTAGTTTGAAGATGTTTGCACTAGGAAACGGTTGCTTTGTAGGAGTTTGAATTTATTTTTATTTTATTTTCAATTTTTTTTTTTAATTAAATTATCATCTAATTCTAGATAAATATTGATAAATAACACAAGGTTAAGGTTGTTCGGATAGTACATCGTAAGTCATAATAGAATCTAAATTTTTTTTTAAATAAAATTAAAAATTTGAATGCCAAAATTCCTTATTATAATTTAGTCGTGACCTATCATAGTTTATAATTGGATTAAGTTAATAATTTAATTACCAAAAATAATAAATGAATGACTTTCGACTTGAATAGTTTTTCACGTAATATAGAACTGGCAACATTGCATTCATCAACTATCTATTTTAAATCTTAAACGCCTTAAATTTTATTTTATTTAATATATTACAATGTTTAATGCAAATCAGTTTAAACACAATGGACGATTTGCGAGAAAAAATATTGTAAAATTGAAAAAAAATGTATCTGACATAGAGATAAGACACTTATGCTATGCGACGTTGCCAGGCTGGTCTGACTCTCGAGAATTCATTATTTTTAAATATTAGCGACTGTCATTTTGGAGAATTTTTTGACTTTCTTGTTAAAATATCTTTAAAAGCGGTCGGCAGAAACTTTTGGTTTTATTTTTAACGAATTCCTCGGAAGTGAATTAATAAAATGTAAGTTTTTTGTTTTTGTATCATTTGCACAGATGCCTATATAATTCGATATGTGTGCGTTTCGTCGTTATTCCCCCATAGGCTACATGTTAAATTTCAATTTTTAAAAATTAATTACACGATAACCCTGTGTCAGATCTGCTTCAAAATTTTATTTTATACGTATTTGATAGTGATTAATAACATATTAAAAAATTAGCTTTTAATCTACTCAAGTGCTTTAATGTCCGAACAACCTTAAGTTTTAAAATAATTTTATTTTAGCTTATGTACATTTAGACGTTAATACTTCATCTTCAGAACCTTGACACAAACTGACTATTACATTTATTAACAATCTTATTTAAATAAGACCCAAATTTTGACATCTTAAATAAATAAGATTGTTAATAAATGTAATAGACAGTTTGTGTCACACAAACTACATCTTATTTAATAATAATTATAATATATTTTATTTCTGATTATTTATAATACATTTTTTTTGTACATTGACAATGTACTTTCCCTAACTTTTTGCGGTCTCATGAGAGCATTTTTCCTTTTAGAGGCTCCATGAGTAGGTACATTTTACCGCATTAATTTATTTTTTGATTTTACAATTTTATTTATGCAGTTTTTTTCGTACAGAAAGAAAACAAAATTTTTTCTTAATAACTATAAACTAAAACTAAAATAGAAAATTTAACTAATTGGACTTTTTAAATGACGTATTAACGTCAAAATGCGTATAAGCTAAAATAAAATCCTTTTGAAACTTAACCTTGTGTTATTTATCTATAATTAGATGTTAATTTAATTAAATATAAGAATGTTTCAATTAGTGCCAACGGTGAATTCTTTGGATTATATTTATTTTCAACTTTTGGAGAGATTGAGACTGAATTCTTTTTACAAATTTCAAGCCTAAAAGGAGATCTTCAGTTATCTTTTCGATACTTAGACAGACGTATAGGAAAACTTCGTTAAATTGGCAAGAAATCGGAAAGGAATGAATCAATTTTGTATCTTCATATTGAATTCCTTAGACTGGTGGCCAAAATGGCATACAAATGCCAATAAATAAATATTGAATTCCTAATTATTTTAACGATTGGAATTAATATTTCATGATTACAAACGCGACATTCCCTACCCCTTGGGGATATTTATATCTTCCGAGATTACAAATGTCGCAAAGTAATTCGGATTCAATACGGTTCAGCGCTGTCTCTCTATGGCGGTGGTGGAATGGGAATCCGAACAAACATTTTTTTAAAACTCACCCTACTACTAACTTAACGATCTCTCACTTCCTTGGGATAATTCAATTAACTATCCTGATTGGCATCACTTACAGGAAGTACTTCCTTTGTCTGTGAGATGCCATTCTCTCCTCTTTCTCTATATTTTTACCTGTGAGTTACGCCCGTTGTTTACAAATCGCTTAAAGTATAACGATTTCTAACCAAGTATGCAATCATGCACGACCAGAAAGAACAGCACCGGTTAAATCACTAGATTATTCCCACTCCACGGGCAACGACTCAATGCCTTTTTTATGATTATTTTTCATTCACTGGGGAATTGATTTAAATTATTAAAAATCAATTTAGTTAAATTTTTGTGCTTATTATATAAGCTAAAGCTTACTTTTCTTACCTATATATGAACTATTGGCATTATATAGTGAGAAAGTATTATATTTAAAGAGCTCACTTTGTGAGTACGTGATCATTAGTTAGTCGACCTGGGGTTGCAGTTTCTCCTCTAACCCCCATCAATGGTCAGGGCACTCTCTCCCTATATTTTTTTTTTAGGATTTCGGACTAAATGGAGGGGAGGGGGTTGATCTCTCCCCTTCTTGCCATAAAAATACCAGATATTTTGGTTATTTTTTTTTTTAAACAAAATTAAAAGTTAATCATGTTCTTTTATAGTTCTTTTATAGCGTTATATGATAATTAAAAATCTGGTGTGACTGTCGCACAGAATACAATTTTCTTTTACTTTTGGTGATTTTTGAATTTTAATCAAAATCATTCTGGCGAATTTTGAAAATCGGAAAAAATTAAAAAGTCAAGGACTAGTACTTTTGGCCGATTTTTTTTCAACATGCGACAAGCCTGTATTTCCGTCCTTCGTTTTGTGAATATATTCACTATATTTCCTTTGTTTGTAGTTTTATATAGAATTCGAGACCAAGAAAATGAATTTACTATCCTCATACTCTTTCATTCTCATATAGACTTCTAAAATTATTTTTCGAATAGCCTAGCCTCATTAAATTGCTTTTTTGTGTTGTAGTATTATTGTAGTCATCAAGCGATTTTGTAGAGTCTATAGAGTTTATAGTTTTCATTAGGTTTAAACGAATAACCATCATCTAATTATTATTTTTTAATTGATTAATGAAAGCGCTCAAAGTTTTTATTATTTCGAACTGTTACTAGATTCTTTCTCGTAATCATTCGTTATTATATTATACCTTATTAAACCGGAACAGGAACTTTGTATTCACCATTCACTATCTTTTTTTTGTTTATTATTAATATTATTATTATTTTTTAGAAATATTCATCACTTTAATTTCCCATGAGACATTAAAACGCGACATTTGTTTTTATTCGAATTTTTTTTTTCGTAGACGAATTCAGGGTCTTATATCTTCGCATAAACAATAAGAAAAAAAACTTTTTTTATTCTTTTCGAATATTCAAATATCATTTTATTGTTCTTTGTTTTTTTGGTTGGATTATCTCGTTTTGATAGTAGAGAAGAAAGTTTTGATAAGATTAAAATTTGATCGAATGGTTTTTCATTAAATGGAGATTCTATTGATCTGTTGCCTACGTAGAAAAAAAAAATTGCGATTTTTTAAATAAAATTGTTTTTAGTATAGAATAAAACTTCCGGAGGAAATTCTTTGTCCACTTCCACTAAAAAGAATCAGACATCAACTTCTAAGAAAAATTTATCTTATTTTTGATTTCCGTTTTTCGAAATTATGATTAATATTAAATAATCTTTATGCCATTGTTTTAATTATTACTTTCCTACTAATTAAACATGCAAATATCTCGGCGTACGCTGACATTTTTTGATTATTTAGTGAATTTTTATTGTTCTTTGTATAAAATTTCAACCTTCTAGCTCTTTTCGTTCTTGAGTTATTTTGTTTATAGTCAGACAGACCATGTTGGGAAAACCACTTTTTTGGATTCAAGGGACCTCAAAACGTGTATATCCATCAAAATTTTGACATCGAATTTTTGAAACTAATAGGCTACTTTCTCTCTCTATAATTATATTACATATATAGCTAAGAGAAAGTAACAAAATGGAATCTAAACACCCAAAATCCAAAAAAAAAAAAAAAAATGTCGTTTTAGGTCAATCTACGACGCATGCATTTTATTATTTATGCATTTTATCATTGACCTTGTTATTCTCATATGAAGATATTTTGGTAGTAAATAACAATATTTTTATTAAGATTCTTTATTATTTAACATCGTTCTTTAGTTAAGTGATTCGATACTGATATAGAAAATGATACCCCGAGAAAAGAAGTAACCCCTTTATACAGTTAACTTGATTAGAGACCATTTCATCCTTTGTTTGGCCCTTGCTCTTCGAGTATAGAGAAGGGTCAGTTGCTCCCTCTTGTCCTTTGTTAGAAAATTAATTCTAAAATAATTGAATATCATTTGATTTAAATGTGGACGGATAACGGTTATGCTTAAATTGACAGTGAAAGGACCGGACCGTCAATGTGAATGAAAATACAAAATTCTTTAAAAAAAAGCGACATAAGTACTTCTTGGTAGATATTTATTTCTACTAAGGTTTCAAATATGTCGCAGAGTAATTCGGGTTCATTACGGTTCAGTACTGTCTTTTTATATGGCAGTGGTGGAATGGGAATCCGAACAATTATATCTTAGCTTTGTTTAGGATACCTGCATACCTTTTCACACAATATTAGATACAAAAAAACTGAGTTGTATCATCTACACCAGGGGTCTCCAAACTACGGCCCGCGGGCCACATCCGGCCCGCGGAGATCTAGCAAACTTGAAAACTTCTTTTAGAGAACATATTTTTTATAGCAAATTAAATTTAGTTTACTGAAGTATTCTAATTTTATGTTGAATAATTATTATTATGACATCTACATCGATATGGTCATGGGCTAACTACACATAACATTGTTGTAGGCTTATTGTTATTGTTTTTGTGATAAGTTGGATAAAGAAACACAGAATTGTAATGAGTAAAGACATGTATAATATGCAGAAAATTTAACTTCAGTATATAATAACTAGGGTCCGACCGAAACAAGATTTTCAGCCGAAACCGAATATTCGGCCTCAATCTTAGTTTCGGCCGAAACCGAAAACGAAACTTGTATTTTCTACAAAAAATTCAAATCATTTTAACTTTTTTTTTTTGAAAATTTTTTTTCCCCTCCCTTGAAAATCATTTTACCTTTTTTTTAGGGAGACTAAATTTTTTTCTCCCTCAAGTGCAAATCATTTGACCTTTTTTTTCATGCGAGTTTCATCCCATCTTTTCAGACTCAGGTTTCGGCCGGCCGAAAGGTTCGGCTAGTTTTTGGCCGAAACCGAAACTAGGATTTTTGGCCGAAACTGGCCGAAACCGTAACCGAAACCGAATATTCGGTCGGTTCCTAATAATAACTAACAAATTATTGAAATGAATCCAACTAAATTTTTATACATTTTAAATAAAAACATAACTTATAACAAGCATAATGACATGAAATACTAATGAGATTTATGTAATTGAGATTTTCCACTGACAATAGTTTGTAGTTGTGGACTAATTTTACGTTTTGCAGACTTTAGTCCGATTTGCAGCCTTTTATAAACGTTGCGTACTTTTTCGGACTTTTTTTTCATCAGTGGACTATTTCACTTTTAACCACCGGCAACAATGATAATATGGTTTTGGCCCTCGGAACTTACTGGAGTAATCAGTATGGCCCTAAGGCTGGAAAGTTTGGAGACCCCTGATCTACACGCTCAAGTTTTCCAGCCATTTTCTAACTTAAATAAACGACGAGGATATAGATTATTATTTATTACAGACAGCGTTTACGCTCTTCCCTCTTGCGATTTATCATCACAATTGAATAATTAATTTGTTTTCTATCTTCAAGCATTACCGTTAATTCCCTTCAAAGGTTGAGAGCTCTACGTACGCCCTTAAATTGGGTTTGCCTCTCGAAATTTTTTTTTTTCTTTCTCTTACCTATATTTATATGTTAATATACATATATATATAGAGAGAGAGAGATAAATTATTGGATTCATGTCAAAATTTCGATGTCGAGATTTTGATGGATATACACCTTTGATGTCCCCTGAATCCAAAAAAGTGTTTTTCGCGACATGGTCTGTGTGTGTGTCTGGGTTCAATTTAAAGCATGAAGGAATTGAGCTAGGAAGATGAAATTTTATATTTAAGTTAGTCACCCCCCTAGGGCATGAAAATAAGCTTTTAATAAAAATCGGCCAAAGGGTACTAGTACTTTACTGATGTACTTTTTCAGTTTTTTTTTTTTTTTTTTTTTCAATTTTCTCAAAATTCGCTCCAACAATTTTGATTAATATTCAAAAATCAATTATTTTTTTAGATGCTCTTTCAAATGTATATTCTCATTTTGCCATTGAAATCTTCAGAAGATCATTTTACTCTTGTACCTCAGAAAATATAGAAAAGGTTGCTATGGCAACAAAATATAAATATTTTCCCATACTTATATAAATTTTACATCTTGAATTCAAATATATCAACGGAAACTAAATACCTGGTATATGTCGACACAAAATATCTGGTGTGAAAAGCACAGCACACAACTTTCGATTACCAAAGGTAAGAGAAAGTTGTGTGCTGTGCTCCAGTCACACCAGATTTTTTAACTTATTGTTAGTTACAAATTAGTAGGGTTGCACAATCTGATTCGCAAGGTCGGCTTGTATGAAGATTTGTTTATTTATTCATCTCAAGATAAACAGATAATTGTAATATTTACTTTGTCGGATCTTTAAATAATTCACTGAAAATTTTTAGAAAATATCCTTTGTGATTTGTTAAATGTGATTAAAATCTCTTTTATCTTATCTTCAATTTTTCCTTTTTTTTCCTTTTTCGGTCGGTCTTTTGTTTGCTTATTCTTCAAGATTTTTTTTTTCTCTCGGCTACTGAAGCCATTTAAGGTTTCTACTCTTGGAACGTTCCACAAGTTGGATCCTCTGGGCTACTCACCCTAGGTTCTGTGTGCATGGCATTTGCTTTATTCTATTCTCCAGCCTATTCCTTAAGATTTTACTTTATTTATTCATAAACCTATAACCTCAATTATTTTTTCTAAATTTATTATCCAATCCTCGACGTTTAGTAGAGACAAAGTTCTCGTTTCTCAATCCAAGATTCACTGATGCATTCTTCGATAAATTTCCCATTTAACACAGGGTTTTGGTCAACTCTTAACAAATTAATTGTAGTCCTACTTCAAAATACATATTACACTTTAATATAAAATTAATAATGCCTCATTGAGTTAAACATTTTTGCATTTAACTTAATTTGATCTTCAAATAAACCTCACATTTTTGAGTTTTCGGTTGACTTTGCTTTATAACTTACATTCAATTTTTGATTTATTTACATTTAATATATTCACATATAAATACGTTTTGCGGTAAATTAGATAAGATTTAAAAATGCCATGTTGCAGTGAGATAAGAGAATATGCTTATCTAATCTCTTATAAAGATACCATGTGTAAAAAAAATCTATATTAAAAACCATATATTACTTTCATTTATAAAATTACTCTAAAAGTAATGGTAATGTCGATGACTTAATTGAGTTTTTACCAGAAATGGAAAGGTCATTCGTATACGTAGATTGACTTTCCAGTAATAAAAGAAGAGACTTGAAAATAAAAACTCTTAATTAAAATTTTCATTCGATCTTTTACTGTTGGATTTTTTTAAGCACTCGTCTTTTTACAGAAGTAAAAGCCTTTAAGGACTGACGATGCACTAATTAAATTTCGGCCGAAACGTCTTCTTCTGCCATCTAAAGGCTTTGTTTTTGCTCTTCTTTATTTCTAACATCAACAGCAACTCGGAATAAATTTTATTATTATTTATTTCTTTTGATTAGAAGCTTTCCTCTCTTTTCTGAAACTCTAGTCAGTATTATCACTACTTCACAGTCCAACGTAATAAAACACTTGCAGGCCATCTACGTAAACGCATTTATACACTCAATTATTTTAAATATTTTCAATATTTTCAATATAACTATGAATTTAATATTTTTGATTTCACCTTTATTTGTATTATAATATTTTCTTTAGCTCAGGTATTACAAAATCATTTATATAAAATATTTTTCAGCTTTTGCTTGTTTAATAAACGATTTTTATATAAATTCTTTAGAACACATGAAGAAGTTACAAATATGAGTCGAAACATTATAATCATAAATGAAATAAGTCATTTTTGAATAATAATAAAAACCATAGTCCTTTTTACTTTATCTTACCTCTATATATGATAATATATATATAGAGAGAAAGTATTGGATTCATGTCAAAAATTCGATGTGGAGATTTTGATGGATATACACGTTTTGAACTAAGGTTGTATTTAGGTAGTACCCTAGTGAAACTCATAAATACAATCTTAGTAGAAAATTTTTATTTGATTAAACTCATTCGAAGGCTTTATGTTATATGCCCTTGCTCTAGAGTTAGAGTCAAGATTAAATATTTGATAATTCAAAGCATTTATATAAAATAATTGCTTATTAATTGTTTAATATTTATATACAATACATAATCACATATGTCTATTTGACCTTCTATACCTCAAGACATAAATAGCCATATAGGGTTATAGAATTTTATAAATCATATTCAACCAATTGCTAATAAGTTATATACTACGTATTTCCCAACACAACCTATTGAAATTTGATAGGCCACCTGTTTTGTTTAAAATTAAATTTTCACACTGAATGTCTTTATACTTTTGAATTATTAAATAGACTTAATATGAATTCCCCTCTCTTGTTTTTTTGATATTATAAAAAAATTTTCCCTCTTATTCGGATGCGGAGGCTGTGAATGCGTTTACGCAGATGGCCTGCAAGTGTTTTATTGGGATGTACTGTGAAGAAAAAGAGGTCAGGCAGGAGAGGCACTTTCGCCTTTGGCGGGTGGCAAGGCCAAAGGGAAAGCACGAGATCTGGTACCAGGCCATCGTACATTCAGACATATTTTCTTTGTTCAATTTCTAATTTCAAATATAGGAATGACGATCTGAAGAATTTCGATCTACTCGATCCCTCTTTCCGATAAATGATTGAAGGATTTCAATCCTTAATACTGAGAAACTAAAAAATGCATTTTTAAATCGATAAAACCAAGCAATGGCGGATTTTGGCTTGCTGCCGCGCTAGGCCCCGTTTGATGCGCCTCTCTTTTGAATTATATTAATTTTGATTCAATTTTATTATTTATATCAGTGGCATATATAGAACTTTTTTTCAAAGGGGGGGGGGGGCGAACTCAAAAATTTTGTTTTTTCGAGGGGATTAAATTTTTCCGCCCTGAGAAAAATTTTTTCACCGTCCATGAAAATAATTTTTGTTTTTGCGGAAAAATAAAGTTTTCCGCCCTGTGAAAAAAATTATTTTTGCGAAACAATATTTTTCTCCCTGCGGAAAATTTTTTTTTGTCCGTCCAAAAAAATCATTTTGCCTTTTTTTTGGAGACCCGAAATTTTTTACGCTCTGCAGAAAAATTTTTTTTTCCGCAACTTAAGTTTTCCGCCCTGCGAAAAGTTTTTTTTTTGCGGGACTAAATTTTTTCATCCTGCAGGAATTTTTTTTTCACTGGCGTTAAAATCATTTTACCTTTTTTTTAGGAATGAAATGAAAAATGAATTGTCCTTATAATTTTTGTCTCAAAACTTTTGGCATTCCGAAAATTTTGACACCCCTCAAATCGTGCCGCCCTAGGCACTGACCAAGGCGTCCATCACTGTCACCATGTTTTGACACATTCGAATAAAAAATGATTTATAAATATTATCTATCTTTATCAAGGATTTGTTGTATTACGTTCTTTTTCTTTTATGATGTTTTTTTATATATTTGTTGTTTGTTCATTTGTTGTTTGTTCATATATGTATTTTGATATTTGTATTTTGTAAAATTTTTTTTAGTCCTATGGCCTCGGCTAAAAGGGAAAATAAAAAAAAAATGGATTTATTCAATACTAAAAAATTTCATCAACGTATGATATTAGAATTTGTCCTCTGGCTGATAACCTGCGGCGTACGATTTACATGTGGGTGGATTTTTGATGGATCTTAATGATTTATTATGTGTAAATAAAGGCATAATCTCTTCTTTCATATATTAGTACATTGTGATATATTTGTTAAATTTATTGCAAGCCCGCCTTCGGCGGAGGAGGTGCTCCTGGACCCCCTTGCTTGCCTTCGGCATCAAATGTATTCTTGCTTACTGTTTGGAAATTTTGCAATTGCTCCCCGAAGACTTAGTTGTAATATTCCCTCTTTGAGTCAACTTTTATTCTGACTAATCAGCATACTGATAGGCACATACACACAGGGACAGGAAGTCAGCCGCTAGCGTTTTATATTATAGTATGATGATTAGGCAAATTAAAAATGCTATGTTTCAATTGATTTTTTGGTACACATTTCGACACTTGACGTCCCTCTTCAGAATTGTTTTTTTTTTTTTTTTTTTTTAATTTGTTTAAGATCTTTTGAAGTCTCTCTTTAGTCATTAGTGTCAGACCTGACACGTTGTGGTTTCTCTTTGGGAGTAACTTTAATGGGAATAATATAATTATAGGAGAGGTGGATTTGAACTCGAGTTGTCTTCAGCTCAGAATTATGAGCTTAACTGCTTAATCCCCTCGGCTAATCGCATCTTCTTTTTCGTTATCTGAGACTATTTAGACCAGGTCCCTATTTACTTCAACTGAATGGTATCCAATTCAATTAAATTTCTTGCCTGGGTCGGGAGGCGAACCCCTGGTCTTTCACTCTATTATCTTCAGAAGTTATACAAATACTCTAATTACGTATTTATAACATATCACCTCGTGTATCAAAAAAAAAATCTTTCAACTAGTTTAAATTTAAATTGATAGGAATTTTTCTTTCTATAAAAATTTTCCTCGTACTCAGACCGAATAAACTGGATGATATTTGTTTGTCTCTTACTTCCAAAGTACGAGCCATTATAGAGTTGAATAAAATTTTGTCAAAGAGGAATTAAATTATCACTTAGCTTTTCAAAAAAAAAAAATTCAAATCGTTATTTATGCCTAATACGTTGATTGATTTTTATTTTATTCAAGGACTCCCATCTTTTTGTGTAATCAGGTCATTTGAATTTGAGTTATAGCAACTCTATCCTCTCGGTTTTTTTTTTATTTTTTTATTTTATTTTGTCGGCTGTTAGGTTGCCCCCATTCAACCCTAGAATCCTCTCTGTTACCGGCTGCTGTTATAAATATTATTTCTTTCATTATTATATGAAAAAAAAAAACCACCATTTCAGCATTTAGAATATTTCCTCTTGGCAAAAGATATTTCTTTTTCCATTTCCAACAAAATTATTATTATAAATATTTTTTAATTTCATGCTAACCATTTTTTATAATTTTTAGGTTCATTACTCCTGGCCTTGAGAAAATAATTCCTCTCTCTCCTCCCCCACTTTGTCTGACTCTCTTCTCTCTCTTTCTCTAACCAGGAACTAAGAAAAATAGAGTTCAGACTGTTCCATGAGAAAATGTTAAAATTGTCAACGGGATATCTAAATTTTTTTTTATTTAATTTCAGACTTCAAGTCTCTAAATGTTTTTATAAATACATGCAAGACAAATTTAGACATTCATGTCTTTAACAATAAAATAAGTGTTGTCTTGAATAAATCAGCAATTAGTTGCCAAAATTGGATTCAATTCTTTTTAGAAATTATATGATCTCCTTTTTTATACATTTGCTTACATCCTTCAAATTAACAATATTTAAAATAAGCGTATATTTTATAAAGTACTTGAAGGTTACATACTATCTTTTATTTTTATTTTGAAATTAATAGTATGTTACTAGCTGTGGAGCTTGCTTCGGATAAACAATGGTCCATACTCTATGCCACCGGATGATATTTTATTTCATTTTTCTAATATTTAGAGAAATTTCCATTCTTTTAATTTTTTACTAATTTCTTTAATCTTTTTATTCATAATAATTATAAATCATATGAATAAAAAATCGAAATTCAGGCTTATGCTATGCAGAAATAAGATACTTATTTTTGTTTGCGCATTAAGTAGACCCAGGGACTCATATTGGTGGATATCGACCACGAATTACCCGAACTAAATCTGAAATTTCATCTCTCGCTCTTCTTGCCAGTCTTTTCCCTTTCTTTACAATGAAAAAAGAAAGTGAATGCAACTTTGCATTTATTTTCCTACTTTATTTCTGTATTTGTTTTTTGTTGCATCGAAATTTATCGCGATCCAAAACAAAGACATGAGATAATTTGTTAGTAGGCTTATCAAAATATCCCTCTTCCCATATATAGATTTTTTTTGTAAAAATTTTCTTGATTATATAGATATAGATACTACAGTATTAGTATTAATTAAATAAAAAATCTTTTCTTGTCGTTTGGCCAGCATACATAAAAAATAACACGAACCATTTTTTTTACTCTACTTATCATCATTATTGAACAAAATTTCAAGGAGACTTGGAAAAATATTTGTTGACAACATAGATAATTTGAAGAACATAGATAGTAGATAGAACATAGATAATTTGCAAATTATATAATTAAGATAATTAAAACCCTATATTTCACTTTGTCTTAATCAAGGACGTTTCAAATGCATCTTCAATGCCTACTTCAATTTTCACACGAAATGTATTTCCCTATTGGATATTATATATTAATATTTAATTTTTTGTCCGCAGGTCTGGCATAAAATTTGCTTCAAATGTAACGTCTGCTCCATGACATTGAACATGCGCAATTATAAAGGTTTCGAAAGACAGCCATATTGTGAAGCGTAAGTAAACTACTCTACTACTAAACTGACGAGAATATTATTTAAGCATTCGAAACGGTCTATTATTGAAAGTGTTGCACAATGGCCTGTCCCCTCTGGGTTAATAACCATATAATGAATGACCAAGCATCATTGTAGAGGCATTGGATTACTCCTTTGCTATGAATCAGATATTTTTCAATGACGTCCAAGATGTAAAATTGAATGAATCATCATACAAGACGTGTGCATGAAGCAATTTTTTTCGTTTTCTTTTTATGTTTAAAAATTTTACAAACGCACCGTTGGAATAATTATTTTAATTTACAAATTCATAACAAGCGTGAAGGGAAAGTATTGTCTGAAAGAAAGTTGATTTTTTACATTCTCTTTGAATGTCAGTCAAAGGATTTTATTGAACACCTTCCAAAATACCGCTACCTAATACTTTATTAATTTTATAAACTAGTTTAATAAAAGGGTCTGTAATTTCATGATTAAATTGAAATTATTTACAAGTTGGGAAAGAGCAAGTAGAGGAGCAGCAAAGAAAAGAAAGACTTTGTATGCCAAATGCCGAAGGATACGTTTCTGACAAAATTCATTCATCTATCCTCAGAACTTATATTTATTTTAGGCACAATATTGTACGCCCGTCACATTTTAATAAAATGACTTTTGTGCATCAAGAACAATTACAACTTTGTGCCTAAAATAAATATAAGCCTATAAGGATGGACAAATGAATTTTTTCCTAAATGTCCCCTTCTGCATTTGGGATATAAAGGCTTTCTTTTCTTTGCTGCTTCTGTACTTACTATTTCCCAACTTGTAACATCAACAGCAACTTCTCTCCTGATTATATTGGAATTATTTGCCTTAAACCCTCTCAAATTATGACTATAAAACTTTGGTAAAAAAGACCCGCTTCCCTAAAACAGAAATCCTGACAGGTTACGCCTCTGTGAACATCATACTTATATATAATTGCCTTAAACCCGTGTCCGATGTGTGAAACAACCAATCAGGCCTCAGGGATAGCGCTGATTGGCGAAATACAGAGAGGGCGGAGCCGGAGAGGCAAATTCAAATTTTTTTTTAACCAGGAGAGATATCAATTTGGTTTCTTCCCTAAAGCCTTCCCTTGATAAGAATCTAAATTCGTTGTTTCAGAGTTTTTTTAAATTCGGCAGCCCACCCCCCCCCCAAATTTTTTAATTCTTCTATATCTTCAAATATAAACATGCTTTTTTGGATTTAAAATTCTTCAATGAATATCTATCAAGGGATTTAAAAGTTGAAAGATTTTTTGTGTAATTGCCCCCCCCCCCCCCGAAATTTTTAATTCTTCTGTTTCTTCAAATCTTAACATGCTTTTTGGATTTAAAATTCTTGAATGAATATCTATCAAGGGATTTAAAAGTTTAAATATTTTTTGTGTAATTGCCCCCACCCACCGAAATTTTTAATTCTTCTGTTTCTTCAAATCTTAACATGCTTTTTTGGATTTAAAATTCTTGAATGAATATCTATCAAGGGATTTAAAAGTTTAAATATTTTTTGTGTAATTGCCCCCACCCCCGAAATTTTTAATTCTTCTGTTTCTTCAAATATTAACATGCTTTTTTGGATTTAAAATTCTTGAATGAATATCTATCAAGGGATTTAAAAGTTTAAATATTTTTTGTGTAATTGCCCCCACCCCCGAAATTTTTAATTCTTCTGTTTCTTCAAATATTAACATGCTTTTTGGATTTAAAATTCTTGAATGAATATCTATCAAGGGATTTAAAAGTTTAAAGATTTTTTGTGTAATTGCCCCCCCTCCCTCCGAAAATTTTAATTCTTCTGTTTCTTCAAATCTTAACATGCTTTTTTGGATTTAAAATTCTTGAATGAATATCTATCAAGGGATTTAAAAGTTTAAATATTTTTTGTGTAATTGCCCCCCCCCCCCGAAATTTTTAATTCTTCTGTTTCTTCAAATATTAACATGCTTTTTTGGATTTAAAATTCTTGAATGAATATCTATCAAGGGATTTAAAAGTTTAAATATTTTTTGTATAATTGCCCCCCCTCCCTCCGAAAAATTTAATTCTTCTGTTTCTTCAAATCTTAACATGCTTTTTGGATTTAAAATTCTTCAATTTCAAATATTAACATGCTTTTTTGGATTTAAAATTCTTGAATGAATATCTATCAAGGGATTTAAAAGTTGAAAGATTTTTTGTGTAATTGCCCCCCCCCCGAAATTTTTAATTCTTCTGTTTCTTCAAATCTTAACATGCTTTTTTTGATTTAAAATTCTTCAATGAATATCTATCAAGGGGTTTAAAAGTTTAAATATTTTTTGTGTAATTGCCCCCCACCTCCCGAAATTTTTAATTCTTCTGTTTCTTCAAATTTTAACATGCTTTTTGGATTTAAAATTCTTGAATGAATATCTATCAAGGGGTTTGAAAGTTTAAAGACTTTTTGTGTAATTGCCCCACCCCCGAAATTTTTATTTTAAAATTCTTGATTTTTTTAATAGGTCCCTGTCCGCCTGATTTCATTTGCATGCCCGTTGGCTCGAATCAGTTTATTAAAGGGAAATTTAGGCTTGCTTCTTGCCCGTAATTTTCTCATGGCCTTCAAAACCCAGAGGCCGGGCAGGGCGAATACTCAAATTTTAAACTTGATTCATTGTATTTTCATTTAGGCAAAAATAATATGGGCTTTAAAATTAAGAGAAAAACTACTGATCACGTATCGAGACGCCGCCCGCCAGGGCAGTTGAGATGGGCGCGGCGAAGCCGCGCCTTTCTCAACTTGTTTATATAATATAACGGATGTGACAAAACTTTAATAATAATAAATTATTTATATCAGATATTTTGAAGTTCACCGCACCGCAGGATTAAAAAAATGTTGGCTTAATTAATATTAAAATAATATTTTTAGTTTGTATTAAAAATGGCGCATGTTTTGGTAATCTCTTAGATTGGGATGCGACTTTAATATTGCACGGTATTCACATTTTATTCCCCCTCTTCTCGCATTCTTGATTGCTCATATAGAAGAGTACCGTTCTCTGAAAATGACAATTAAACAATCCTGGATTAAATAAATAAATAAATGAACTCTGCCATGCTCAATTAATTAATGAATATTAGTAAATAATACGGAATATATATAAAAGTGTATTATAAAAATTATAAATATTTCTAAATAGCAAGGTCGTGAAATGTATTTGATGTACTTTTCGTTTTATTATTTATTCACTTTCATTGTAGTGATGTAGGCCTATCATTATTGTCATTTGTTCTATCGTTGAACGTAATTCGTCTTCATTGACTCCTAAAGTCTTTGGCATACGTGTAGATATTGTTCCTTGTACCTTTCACTATTTTTCCACATAGTCCCCGTACCGGTTCAGACATTTGTCCCATCTCGGCACTAATTTTCCAATGCCGCTGCGGTATAAGACGGCCGTCTGACTACGGAACCTCTGTTGCACTATTGTCTTGACTTCGTCGTCACAAGTGAATCGCATCTCACTTGTCAAAGGAAGTTATCTTTCCCCATATGTCGGCTCCATTTCCCTGTGGATCTCGATGGGGGACTAACAGCAGCGCTCCCGCCTCTGGAACTATTTGGAAAAATAGTGAAACGTCCTCCACTTCGAATGTATATGTTGGTTTTTGTTTTACATTCGTCATTTGGCTGAAAAAAAAATAGAGGGAAAGATTTTTTGATTTGCTCTCGTACTATCAGACGACGTTTTTTGTTTTATTTGAAATTTTTGCTATTCCATTTTTCTCTAAAAAGTTTCATCCGTGGCTTCTTCATTTTATAGATGAGAATTATTCATGATTTAGTTGGAGATTAGAAGAATAAATGTATAAATAAAATTGTCAATTCATTCTGACATGCATCCTAAATTGCAGATGGTTTTTCTTAACTTGTCTTTAAAATTATTCTTTCATCCATGCAATTTCGAGAAATGGATTAAACACCATTTTATAAAATTTTGTCGTTTCGAAACGCACAGTTCTTTTTTTTTTACATTCCCATTCATATTTTTACTTTCTCTACCTATGTATATATGTAATATATATATAGAGAGAAAGTATTGGATTCATGTCAAAAATTCGATGTCGAGATTTTGATGGATCTTTACGTTTTGAGGTCCCCTGAATCCAAAAAAGTGGTTTTCGCGACATGGTCTGTCTGTGGGTGTGTGGGTGTGTGTGTCTGTGTTCACTTTTAAGCATGAAGGAATTGAGCTATGAGGCTGAAATTTTATATTTAAGTTAAACACCTCCCGGGACCGGAAAAATAAGCTTTTAATCAAAATCAGCCAAAGAGTACTAGTACTTTACTGATGTACTTTTTCAGTTTTTTTCGATTTTCTCAAAATTTGCTCTAACGATTTTGATTAAAATTCAAAAATCAATTATTTTTTAGATGCTCTTTCAAATGTATATTCTCGTTTTGCCCTCAAAATTGTTTGAAGACACTTTACTCTTGTGCTTCATAGGAAAGATAGGAGAAATGGTTGCCATGGTAACAAAATATAAATATTTTCCCATGTTTATAAATTTGACATCTTAAATTCTAATATATTGGCGGAAACTAAATATATGCGACACAAAAAATCTGGTGTGACAAGCACAGAACACAACTTTCGATTACCGAAGGTAAGAGAAAGTTGTGTGCTGTGCGACAGTCACACCAGATTTTTCTTCTAAAAATAAGAACTTTTTAAAATGCCTTTGTAGCAAATGTCTTCAAAAATCAGATAAATTTTATTTGGTAAACAATTGGTTAACAGCAGACAGGAAGAGAGCCTCTATTTTTAAATTTAACTTCTTTTTATTATTTTAATTTAAAAATAAAAACTCCCTTCCGGGTTGATGTCCTCGAATTCTTCATCCAAATATTACGTCACAACCACATTCCGTTTGCTATTCAAATTTTAAATCAATAAAAAAAATATAAAAAGAAATATTCAAAGCAACTTTTTTATTCAAGAAATATCTCAGACAATAATATTTCGTTACACGATTCGTAACTTTTTCAGAATTTAAATTGGAAAGAAAGAAGCAAACAGATTTTAACGAATAAAATCGGCCTAATTAACAATTTTTATAATTTTTCATTTAAGAGATTTATTTATTTATTCTATTATATATACTGGCTTTGATTTTTCAAAAATAGAGATAGGGCTCAATGCTTTTCAATGCGAAAATTTTCAAAGTTTTTGAGCCTACTCAAATGAGGATTTTAAGAACGGACAATCTTTCTTTCCCCAGGTGCAAAATCTCATTTTAAAATTCCGAAGAGAAGTTGTACGAATAGTTACGATAAATGTTTCCTCATACATTTCGTATGGAAAATAAGCTTTTAATCAAAATCGGCCAAAATGTACTTTACTGATGTGTTTTTTTCAGTTTTTTCGATTTTCTCAAAATTCGCTCCAACGATTTTTTTTAAAATTCATAAATCAACTATTTTTTAGATGCTCTTTAAAATGTATATTCTCATTGTGCCAATGAAATCTTCTGTGGACCACTTTACTCTTGTACTTCATAGGAGAGATAAGCTAAATGGTTACCATGGTAACAAAATATAAATATTTTCCCATACTTATAAATTTTAAATCTTGAATTCTAATATGTCGACACGAAAAATCTGGTGCGGCAAGCAGAGGACACAACTTTCTCTTGCCTTCGGTAATCGAAAGCATATTATGTGCTTGTCACATCTGATTTTTGTTTTTATAAATATTTATCACATGATTCAATATTTCTTACTCAAACGAAACTAAAAAAACCTCCATTGGCCCAGTGGCGTAACGTATTTTAGCTGGGCCTTCCCCCGCAACCCTTGTCACGCCCCGATCATATATAAGGGGATGGGGAGGACCCGAGCGCCCCCCTCCGAAATTTTTCAAATCTACATTTTTTAAATAAAAGTTTTGTCTTATGTTAGAGAGGGTCCGGGCCCCTCAGGCTAAAATGAAAACGGAAAATTTTCGATTAAAAAAAAAAATTAATGAAAATTTGTCTTTGAGAGGGTCCGAGCCCAGGTGAAAAAAGAAAAATGATATATTATAAAAGGAAAAAAAGAATAGGCCTATATAATTTTTTCATGACCTTGAAAGCCGGCCCGGCCTTCCCCCCCCCCATCGCGGGGTTTGCGGGGGGTGTACGTTACGCCGCTGCTTTGGCCCTAAATATTTACAAAATTATTTTCTGTTGTAATAGAATAAATTCGTTTTTTACTTTCTCTTACCTATGTATATATGTAATATATATATAGAGAGAAAGTATTGGATTCATGTCAAAAATTCGATGTCGAGATTTTGATGGATCTTCACGTTTTGAGGTCCCCTGAATCCAAAAAAGTGGTTTTCGCGACATGGTCTGTCTGTCTGTGTGTCTGTCTTTGAACAAAATATCTCAAAAACGAAAAGAGCTAGGAAGTTGAAATTTTATATTTAATTTAGGCACCCCCTCCCACAAACCATTCTCTACCTTCATTTTTTCGATTTTCTCATTCTCCAACGATTTTTTTTAATTCAAAAATCAATTATTTTTAGATTCTCTTATTATATTCTTATTTTTGATTGAAATCTTCTACCACTTTCTCTTTACCCATAAAAAGATAAAATGGCCATGTTCAAAATATAAATATTTTCCCATACTTATAAATTTTACATCTTGAAAATCGAATTACTACTGTCAAACCAAACATCACACAAAATCTATTACTTTCTCTTACCTTCGGTAATCGAAAGTTGTGTTCTGTGCTTGTCACACCAGATTTTTTTTTATACTATGAAAAAGAAGAAATTTACTTGTTTTTTAATGTAATTTCCTCATTACTTTCTGTTTCTAAAATTTGTTTGACAAGATGAATAAAATTAACACTTTCTATACAAAAGGAAAAAAAAAAAAAACAAGGAAATATTTAAACAATTTTACTTGCTTTTCTTGTTTCACTTAAAAAAAAAACAAGTCGCAGAGGAATTTTGTTAAAAGAATGTTGCGTTTTAATTATAAATAATTATCATACAATAAATGACGTAAATAATAACTTCCTTAGGAATAAAATTCGCTTGTAATATAGAGCAAGGTCCTCCGAAGTATATTTACCTCCCCATTTAGAATAATAAAACCGATGAATGCGGAGGTCCCCTGGCCAGGTGAGCTGGCAAGAATACTAGTTGGCGGGATGCCCGATGTAGTCCCTAACAGCCGTGACCCAGATCAACAGCATGACTCGGCCAGGTCATGGCCTGACATTTATCCACGGACCCCCCAATAGAGACATAAAGGCCCTCTACCACAAATGGAGCACTTACAAGCGCAACATAACTATATAAAATGAAAGTATATTATTAATACACACCGCTACATATTACGGAAAATAAATAGGTGATCAAAGAATGTAGATGTTTATTTTAACAAGTATTTGTTATGTAAAGGAAATAGTAAAAATTTTCCTACGTTGTCTGCCTCAATAATTTTTATTTGAACTTCGAATCGATTTTTGACACGTTTTACGATAATTTGTTTAAATATAAAATTTCAGATAACTAGTCTTTGAAAGAGTTTAAAAATAATTTTCAGTTTTATTTTTAAAACCTTCCCAAAGAACTGAAATTTTATATTTATAGACTAAGTTACGATCATTCATATTAACGTAAAACAAGTTAAAATTTGACCTATCGGCGATACTTCATTTGAAGTTCAAATCAAAATAACTTAAAGCAAAATATTAATCTTGAACAATTTATGATTTTTTCTATATTCGTATATAATGCGTTATATTAATCAATCTGCCTGCAAGCTATTTTATTAAATCAAAACCAAACAGCAATTATTTAAAAAGATTTGAAATAGATATAAATATTAAGATGAATGAGATAAAATAAATAAATAGGAAAGGTAAAAGAGAGCAGAGCCTCTAGGCAAGGCGCCTGAGGCGGATTGCGCAGTTAGTATGATGTAATTGAAAATAATTTACGAGTAGTCTCTACTTGTTTTGTTGTTGGATAAACCTGGTGGGGATTATTACTTGCTCAGGAGTTTATAGATTGAGAATAGCAACCACGGGCTCCCCGAACTGGGACTGGCATTTCTTCCATTCTTCATATGCCAGTCTTTTAATTCTTCATCTAAATTGATTTATGAATTTTAATCAAAATCGTTAAGGTTATTTTTGAAAATCGAAAATAAAAAAAAACTGAAAAATTCATTAGTAAAGTATTCTTTAGCGATTTTATAGAAAAGTTTAGTTTTGCATTTTCAATAGGCGCTAGGTCTATTTGTAATTTTCCTCGGTCGAATTCTCAGTATGTTATACAAATTGTTTTCTTCTGTCGACCCTTCAGCGACGATTAATAGAGTTAGGTCGTTGTTATGTTTGAATATCTTCTTTTGAAAGGTGAATTATATTGATATTTTTGGGTTTTTTTTTTCTTTTATTGATATCATTCAGTATGTCATAATAAAATGTCCTTTAGGTGCATCCTATTATTCAGACAAACATTGAACTCGGAAATTGACTAATTTATTTAAAATACATATAATTTATTAAATCCTAGAGGAAATAGCGACCGCCAGCATGAGTCAATATTATCAATCCTATCGGAAGTAAAAAAATGAGAAATTGACTCATAGAATAATAACAAAACATTCTCATTTTCATTTGTCCTTGGTCGGCTTACAACTTAGAAATGGATAAAAGAAAAAAAAAAAATTATTTGAATCAGCAAAATTGAAAAATTTGCATAAATATGAAATCATACATTTCCCTAATAATTTAAATTTTATCTTCTAATGGCTCTGATTAATGAAATCGGGAGTCTAAGCGAGCATTCTGGTGGTTTTAAAATAAAAAAAGTTTGCGTATGTTTCGAACGTCATCTTCAACATAAACAAATTTTTTTTTTATCTATAGCTGAACTGCGATAATTAGAAAGAATTGTTGAATTCTTATTAGTTATCAGTCTAATTTATGAATTAAAATTTTTTTTGGCCATTTGATAAAAATAAATTTTAATTTTATTTAAAAAATCTGGTGTGACTGGCACACAACTTTCTCTTACTTTCGCTAATCGAAAGTTGTGTTCTTCAACTTTCTCTTACTTTCGCTAATCGAAAGTTGTGTTCAGTGCTTATCACACCAGATTTGTTGTGTCGAGATATATTTAGTTTCCGCCAATATATTACAATTTATGAACATGGGAAAATATTGATATTTTGTTACCATGGCAACCATTTTTCCTATCTTTCCTATGAATTACAAGAGTAAAGTGTGCTTCAAAAGATTTCAATGGCAAAATGAGAATATATATTTTAAAGAGAATCTAAAAAAATAATTAATTTATGAATTTTAATCAAAATCGCTGGACCGAATTTTGAGAAAATAAAAAAAAAACTGAAAAAGTGAATCAGTAAAGTACTAATACTTTTTGGCCGATTTTGTTCAAAAGCTTCGTGTCAAGACTCAGGGAGGTACCAAACCTAAATATAAAATTTCAACTTCCTATTTTAGTTCTTGAGATATTTTGTTCACAAACATACCGTTACGAAAACAACTTTTTTGGATTCAGGGGACCTCAAAACGTGTATGGTATATTCATCAAAATCTCAACATCGAATTTTTGACATGAATCCAATACTTTCTCTCTCTATATATAATACCATTTATAGAGGTAAATGAAAGAAAAAAAGACTAGTAGCAATATTTCTGAATACTGGTTTAAATGTTTCATCTCTTGGAAAATTTCCCTCGGGGCTTAATATACTGGATGGCACAGATTATTGTGAAAAGAGCCATATGGCAAAGACCTCATTTCGTTCTTATTCATTAAAATAATAAATACAATTCTTCCTCTTCACTGAGCCTTAAAAAAAAAAAAAAACTGATCAATTTTCATTCCGGTTATAAAATTTCATTAAAATTCAATTAGTTATTGTAAACAAAAAAACTTGACACAGATACTTCGATGGTAAATTAGTGAAATCGCATTTTATGAACACTTAAACGTGTTTATCCAATCAGTTAAAAGATTTTTAGATGGTTATGAAATGTCTTTTTCTGATTAACAAAATCTTGCCTTTAATGGAGATATATTCTGCTGGGATAAGGATGTCATCAGAGATAATAATCCTCTCTATTATTTATTTCGGATCGTTCAAAGATTTAGTTATCTCATATTGGTTGTTATTATATAATGGTGATAATCATCTTTATATCCAGGAAACTTAACGCCCCTGGAATATACTCTTTATTTAATTATTTCAGCTAATTACTTGAATAATATCAAATTGGCAATTGCAAATTGGTATGTCTGGGGGTGACGAACTACGAGGTTGAAATTTTATAATTACCTTAGGTTCCCTCCCGGAGAGTTGAAATAAGCTTTTGAACAAAATCAGTCAAAAAGTACTAGTACTTTACTGAAGTACTTTTTCAGTTTTTTTCGAATTTCTCAAAATTTTGTCTAACAATTTTGTTTAAAGTTCATAAATCAACTATTTTTAGATGCTTTTTAAAAAGTATTCCAGTGAGTTTTTTCGAGATCATTTTTTGAAGTACACTTTACTCATGTACATTTTTAGTTTTTTTTTAATTTTTCAAAATTCGCTGGAACGATTTTGATTAAAATTTAAAAATCAACTATTTTTTAGATTTTTATTAAAAAGTATATTATGTTTTTTCCTAAAACGTGTTTTTCTATAATAGCAAGAAGACCCTCTTTGAACATAGAAAATTTAAAATTCCAACTGTGAGATCTTATTTAAATATTTCGTTTCATCTTTCATAATAGGAGGCGAACCATTAAAAAAAAAAAGCAATTAGAGTCGTAGCCAGAAAGTCTTTGGGGGCCTCCCCCCCTAAAGAATAAAATTTAAAGAAAATATATATTGAAATTTACGCTTTTTCCTTTGAGGCCGAAAAGAAGAAAAAGCTCCAATCTTACAAATTGTTAGAGTTGTATTTGTATCACTAAT